>JAJMSD010000055.1:0-48758 GCA_030558265.1 [Candida] pseudocylindracea
CGCACCCGTGCACCCTCCATGCATGGGCCGTGCCAGCCACCACGGCGTGTGGCTCTCCGTGCCGTGCGTTGCTTCCATGGCGGGCTTTGTGTTTGGCGACGAGTTTGACGAGGAGTGGGACGTGTTGTCGGAGCCGTGCACGCCGGGCTGGCTGGACCTGGAGACAGACCCCGTGCGGGGGGGCGCCGCGGTGGCGCCCACCATGGCCGCCTCCGCCCCCCGGTTCCCCGCGCCCACCGCCTCCGTGCTCAAGCTCCCCACGCTCGCCGCCTCCGCGCTCCGTCTCCCTCCGGCGGCCGCCGGCCCCCTGGTGCTTGGCGCCGCCAATGGCTTCATCGACTTTACCAACGCCAATCCCACCACCGCCCACGCGGTCGCGGCGTTCGCCGCCACGCTCACGGCCGCCGGCTTCAGCGAGCTTCACGAGACCGCCCTGTGGACGCTTGCCCCCGGCAAGTACTTCACCACCCGCAGCGGCACTGCCTTGTGCGCATTTGTGCTTGGAGACGGCTGGGTGCCTGAGCACGGCGCCGGGGTTGTTGGCTGCCACGTCGACGCCCTCACGGCCAAGATCAAGCCCGTGTCGCTCACTGCGCCCGTGGACGGCTACGAGCGCTTGGGCGTGGCACCCTACTCCGGTGCCTTGTCCAAGGTGTGGCTCGACCGCGACTTGGGCTTGGGCGGCCGTGTGTACGTCAAGAACGCGGCCGGCGACGCCGCCGCCGTGCTTGTCAGAAGCAACGGGCCGGTGGCCTCTATCCCGCTGTTGGCAGAGCACTTTGGCGAGCCCGCCACCAAGCCCTACAACCACGAGACCCAGATGGTGCCTGTCGTGGGCTTTGGCGACACGCTGCTCAGCGAAACCACGTCGCCCGCGACGGCCGCAGAAAAGAGCGCGCCGTTGTACGGCAAGCACTCGCTCAAGCTCCTCCGCTACGTCGCGCGTCTTGCGGGCGTGGCAGTGGCGGACATTCTCCTGTGGGATCTCGAGTTGTTCAGCACACAGGCGGCCGTCGTGGGCGGGTTGGAGAGCGAGTTTGTGTTTGCGCCGCGGGTGGACGACCGCTTGTGTGCGTACACGGCGCTCCAAGGCTTGGTTGAGCTGGGGGTGCCTGCGGAGCAGCTCCACGCGGTGGTGTTGTACGACAACGAGGAGATTGGCCTGCGCACGCGGCAGGGTGCGCAGGGCGGCTTGTTGCAGCTGTGTGTGGAGCGGGTGCTCGCGGCGCGCTTCCCGGAGCGGCTGCTGGCGGTGTTGGCGCGCACCGTGTATGCGAACCTGATCATTCTCTCGGCCGACGTGACGCACTTGCTCAACCCGAACTTTGCCGACGCGTACCTCGAGCACCACAAGCCGTTGCCGAACGTGGGTGTGACGGTGAAGCAGGACTCCAACGGCCACGTAACGACGGACGCGGTCGGCCTTGCGCTCCTCACGGAGGTGGCGCGGCGCAACGGCGACACGCTCCAGCAGTTCCACATCCGCAACGACGGGCGGCTGGGCGGCACGATCGGGCCCATGGTTGCAAGCGCGACCGGTGCCCGCACCATCGATGTGGGCATCCCGCAGTTGAGCATGCACCTGATCCGCGCCGTGTTTGGCGTGCGCGACGTGGGCTTGGGCGTGTCCTTCTTCCGCGGCTTCTTTGCGCACTGGCGGAGCGTGTACGACCTGTTTGGCGACTTGTAGTGTGTACATCCACGTGCCTAGTTGTGTCTGCGTCTCAGCTTCCCGGGGCGCAGCTGCTTGCCCTTCATCTTTCTTGCCAGGAAGCCGCTCACGTCGGCGCTGCTGGCGGCGTCGTTCTTGCGCAAGAAGCGCTTCTTGCCGCCAAAGCCGTATTTGGCGTCCTTGGCCTTGCGCTTGCCGCCCTTGCCGTCCTTGGTGCGCTGGCGCTTCTCGCGGTGTTCGTCGACCGCCGCCGCCGCCTCCTCGATCGCCACGTCAAACTCGTCGTTGGTGATCTCGTTCCCGGCGTGCTTGCGCTTCAACGTCTTGATCTTGTCCAAGGTGTCCTTCTTGGCCTTGGCGCGCGCCTGCAACGTCTCGTTCTGCACCTTCTTGCCGAACTTCTTGAGCTGGCGCTGGCGGCGTGCCTCCTCGCTGGCCTTCTTGGCGCTCGCCTCCTCCTTCAACTTGCGCTTCAACTTGTCCATGTGCTCGTCCAGCTTCACCATCTCCGCAAAGTAGTCTGTCGGCCGCAGGAACGGGATGTTGGCCTGCGTCAACCGCGTGCGGCCCTCCTCTGCCGCAGCGAGACTCTGCTTGTAGAAGACGAGCTCGCGTTCGGTGTCGTCGTAGATGTCCTTGATCTGGGGCTCGGCGGCGGTGTCCAGGGTAATGGTGCGGTGCTCGTCGAAGGGGTTCTTGGTCCAGGGAATCAGGATGCGGGCAAGGGACTCCTTCAACGCGGCACGGTTGTTGACAGTGAGCTTGGTGTGGGGAACAATGTCGGCGTCGGAGTCGGCCTCGACGTCCGAGAGAGGAACGTCCTCCTCCTCCTCTTCCTCCTCTTCCTCGTCTTCCTCGTCTTCCTCCTCCTCCTTCGCATCCTCAATCTCGCTCTCGCTAGCACTGTTGGCCAACTGGTCAAGGTCCAACCGCTCCTCCTCCTCCTCCGCCTGCGCCAACAACTCGCGCAACTCCTTCACCTCGGCACCGCTGAGCGCACTGGGGTCAAACTCGCTGTCGCCCAACTGAGCCACCTCCTGGAGCGTCTTCAAGTGCGCAAGCTCCTCCGCCGTGAGCTCTTCGCCCTGGTCGCTCTCCTCCGCGCTCTCTTCCGCGCTCTCGCCCACCCCCTCCTCCACGTCTTCCTCCACACTGCCCTCCTCCGCGCTCTCGTACACCGTCTCGTCCGCCTCCTTCACCGGCGACAGCACCACGGCCGCCTTCACCGGCGACTTCATCTTCACCGGCGTGCTCTTCACCGGCGACTTGAACTGCTTGCTGGGGGACTTGCTCGGCGTCTTGCTCGGCGACTTGCTCGGCGTCCCCCTGCCCGCCGTGCCCTTGCCCTTCTGCGGCGTGCTCTTGGGCGTGCTCTTTGCCAGACTCTTCCCCATGTTGCTCGTGAAGCGTTCAATATTTTTTTTCCTCATCATGCAGCCGCGTGCATGCGCACCCGTGCACCCACCCGTGCACCCACCCGTGCCGCGCCGTACGATGTGAACGACGCGCGTCGTCTTCGCCCACCCCAATCTTCCTCATGGACAAGGCCGCCAGCAAGCAGAAATTCCTCGACGAGTTCCCCCGGCTCGTGAGCGAGCTCGAGGACATGTTGCGGAGCTACGGCATGCTGCCCGAGGCCATCCAGTGGTACCGCGAGCTGCTCGAGTACAACACGCCCGGCGGCAAGTTGAACCGCGGCTTGCTGGTGGTCGACACGTACGCCATTCTCACGGGCCACCTGCTGGTGGCCGAGCTTGAGCCCGCGGTGTACGCCAAGCTCGCCTTGTTGGGCTGGTGCATTGAGTTGTTGCAGGCGTACTTTCTCGTTGCGGACGACATGATGGACAAGAGCATCACGCGCCGCGGACAGCCGTGCTGGTACCGCCAGCCGCACGTCGGCGAGATTGCCATCAACGACTCGTTCATGTTGGAGGGCGCGATCTACATGTTGTTGAAGAAGCACTTCAAGCAGGACCCGTACTATGTCGACTTGCTCGAGTTGTTCCACGAGGTGACCTTCCAGACCGAGTTGGGCCAGTTGTTGGACTTGATCACCGCGCCCGAGGACCACGTCGACTTGGCCAAGTTCCTGCTCGAGAAGCACTCCTTCATCGTCATCTACAAGACGGCGTACTACTCCTTCTACCTCCCCGTGGCGTTGGCCATGCACGTTGCCGGCGTTGCCCTGGAGGCCGACTTGAAGCAGGCGCACGACGTCTTGATTCCTCTCGGCGAGTACTTCCAGATCCAGGACGACTACCTCGACTGCTTCGGCAAGCCCGAGGACATTGGCAAGATCGGCACCGACATCCGCGACAACAAGTGCTCCTGGGTCGTCAACACCGCGTTGAAGAACGCCACCCCGGAGCAGCGCGCCTTGTTGGACGCCAACTACGGCCGCAAGGACGACGCCAAGGAGGCCGTGTGCAAGCAGCTCTTTACCGAGATGAAGATCGACCAGTTGTACCACGAGTACGAGGAGCAGGTCGTGGGCAAGTTGCGCACCCAGATCGCCAACACCGACGAGCTGCGCGGCTTCAAGGCCGGCGTCTTGACGGCGTTCTTGAACAAGGTGTACAAGCGCCTGAAGTAGACGGCACCGACCCAAGTAGACGGCACCGACCCAAGTAGACGGCACCGACCGCTCCCCTACTCGACAAACTCGCCGCCCGCATCCTTGTGCCGCCGCAACCACCCCGGCACCACGCTCGCCTTGGACCGCTCCACCAGCGCGCGGAGGTCCGGCAACACGTCCGCGTCCGCCTCCCCGACAAACGTCAACGCCACGCCGTGCGCCCCCGCCCGCCCCGTGCGTCCAATGCGGTGCGTGTAGGCGTCGATCAGCTTGCTCATGTCAAAGTTCACCACCAACAGCACGTTCGGCACGTCGATGCCGCGCCCCGCCACGTCGGTCGCCACCAACACGTCCGCCTTGCCCAGCCGGAGCTCCGCCAACAGCTGCTCGCGCTGCTCCTGCAGCCGCAGCCCGTGCATCACCGTGCACCGCAACCCGTGCCGCGAGAGCGCCTGGGCCACCACGTCGCACTGCTGCCTCTGGTTGGCAAACACCATGATCGGCGGGGCAAACGCCCACGGCCGCCGCTCCGCGCCAATCACCCGGAGCATGCGCTGCACGCGCGCCGCCTCGCCCTCCACCTGCTCCACGCGCTGCTCCACGCTCTCAGCCGCCATCCCCGCCGTGCCCACCGTGACGGTCGCCGGCTGGGCGTCGTGCAAGTACTGCTGCGCGAGCCGCTCCACCAGCGGCGGCATGGTCGCTGTGAACATGAGCGTCTGTCGCGCCGCCGCCGGCATCTGCTTCAACACATGTGTGAGCTGCTGCTCGAACCCGAGGTCCAACATGCGGTCGGCCTCGTCCAACACGACAAACGTGCAGCGTGTGAGCACCACGAGGTGGCGCTCGATGCTGTCGACAAGCCGTCCGGGCGTTGCCACGACAATGTCCACTCCGTTGCGGAGGCGGTGCGAAATGTCCTCAAACAGATGGCCCCCGACAATGGACACGACACGGAGGCCGAGCGGAGACGCGAGCTGTGCCGTGTCGCTCTCGATCTGCTGCGCAAGCTCGCGCGTGGGCGCCAACACGAGTGCCGACGGCGTGGGCGCGTCGGCAGCACGGCTGGGGGCACGGACCACTGCAGACACCATGGGGATGGCAAACGCGGCCGTCTTGCCGCTGCCGGTGCGGGCAATTCCCACCACGTCGCGCGGCGGCTGCGCGAGCGCGAGGGGAACCGTCGCGCGCTGGATGGGGGTGGGCTCTGTGAAGCCCGCGGCACCGATGGCTGCAAGCACCAGCGGCGGGATTTCGGACTCGTCCCAGCTGCGGAGTGGCGTGACGCTGCCGCCGTTCTTGACCGTGAGTCGGAAGTCCTCGCGGAAGATGCGCCAGTCGCGCGCGGTCATGTCCGCAAGCGGCTTGTCCAGCCAGTGGCGCAGCGGCTGCGCCACGGTGTAGGGGTCGTCCTCGACGGGGTTGTCGAGCTCCACCACAAACTCGTCGTCGGGCACGGGCGTCGAAGCGGCAGCAGGCGCGGGCCGCGCGGGCGCCGCTCGTTTTGCCGGCGCCGCAGGCCCTGCCACCGCTGCCGCCGCCTCCGCGCGCCGCCGCTTCGCCGCCCGCTCCGCCTTGCTCACAAACCGCACGCCTGCCGCAGCGCCGAGCCGGACCGCCACCGGCTTCTCGTCCATAGCGCCCTGCCTGTAGCCGCAGGACGCGGCGCCTGCCGAACAGAGCGATGCCCGGGCGTGCCCCCACCGCATCGGCGAGACGCATGTGACTGCCGGATTTGTCATGCGCCGGCTGCGTGCCGGATTCCCCGCTCCGATTCCGCTCCCCACATTTGCCCGTTGCTGCATCCGCCACTCTTTCTCATGTCGCTTCTTGGGGGCGGACCGGACTGCTCGGCGGGCGCGAACCCGCTCGCGAATCTCAGCAAGCATGCGCAGCACGACCGGCTGTTGCAGCACTCGGCGGCTATGGGCCAGTCGTTCCAGGCGCCGGCGTCAGCGATGCACCAGCAGCGCGGCATGAACGCCGCGGACATGGCGGGGATGGAGCAGTTCCAGCGCGGCGGTGCCGGGCCCGCACTCTCGAACTTTGCGCCGATGCACCACGAGTTGGCCGCGATGCAGCAGGCGCCGCAGCCGGCACAGCCGCTGGCGGCCGGGTGGGGCAGCGAGTTCCGGCAGCAGCCGGCGCCGCAGATGGCCGGGGTGGCGCCGCAGATGGCCGGGGTGGCGCCGCAGCTGCACGCGTGGCAGGCGGAGTTTGCCCGCGAGGTGCACTCGCCGCAGCAGCAGATGCCGGTGTCGATGATGGGCAGCAGCATGGGCGGGTTCCAGCGCTTTGGGGGGTTTTCGCAGGTGGGCCACGGCCCGGTGATGGGGGCGCCGCAGCAGAAGATCGAGGAGGTGGACGACCTGGTGTGGGAGCTGCGGTTCCGCGAGATGGAGGCGGCAACGGCTGAGGCAACGGCGCAGGCGGGTGTGCAGGAGACGGAGGAGGCGCAGGCGCAGGCCGAGTTGGACGAGATCATCGTGGACGACAAGGACAAGGCCACGTTCCAGGAGGTGTGGGACCTGCTCAACCTGGAGGTGTTCCAGAACGAGTTTCTCAAGGACCAGGCGAGCATGCCGCTGTGGGAGAAGGACTTTGCGCAGTACGCGCAGACGCGCGCGCACTTTGGCGAGTACCAGTTTGAGAAGGAGAACGAGTTTGCGCAGATGGACGACCCGTACGCGATCGGCGTGCGGTTGATGGAGAGCGGCGCAAAACTTCTGGAGGCGGCGTTGGCGTTTGAGGCGGCGATCGAGCGGAACCTGGAGCACGTGGATGCGTGGTTGAAGTTGGGTGAGGTGCAGACGCAGAACGAGAAGGAGTTGGCGGGGATTGCGGCGCTCGAGCGGTGCTTGGAGCTCGACCCACAGAACCTCTCGGCGATGATGACGTTGGCGGTGCTGTACATCAACGAGGGCTACGACAACGCGGCGTTTGCGACGCTCGAGCGGTGGATCGAGACCAAGTACCCGCAGGTGGCGGAGCGGGCGCGCGCCGAAAACCCCAAGATCAACGACGAGGACCGGTTCCTGTTGAATCGGCGGGTGACGGAGTTGTTCCTTCAGGCGGCGCAGCTCCTGCCGGGGCAGGCCAACATGGACGCGGACGTGCAGATGGGCTTGGGGGTCTTGTTCTATGCGAATGAGGAGTTCACCAAGACGATCGACTGCTTCCGGGCGGCGCTCCGGGTGCGGCCGGACGACGCGTTGTTGTGGAACCGTCTCGGGGCGCTGTTGGCGAACTCGAACCGCAGCGAGGAGGCGGTGGACGCGTACTTCAAGGCGTTGGAGTTGCGTCCGGCGTTTGTGCGCGCGCGCTACAACTTGGGCGTGAGCTGCATCAACATCGGGTGCTACAAGGAGGCGGCGGAGCACTTGTTGGGGGGGTTGAGCATGCACGCGGTGGATGGGGTGGAGCAGAGCATGGACATCAAGAACCAGAGCACGAGCTTGTTGGAGACGTTGAAGCGCGCGTTCATTGCCATGGACCGCCGGGACTTGGTGGAGGTGGTGCGGCCGGGCATGGACTTGACACAGTTCCGCGGCGAGTTTGACTTTTAGGGCATGATACATGACTAGTCGGAGTCGGAGTAGTCGAGGAGGGCGAGCGAGGAGGGAGCGGCTGACGCTGTGGCTGGGGCTGTGACGGCGGCGGCTGCAACAGGGGCGGCTGCAACAGGGGCGGCTGCAACGGGGGCGGCGCCGGCGGCTGCAGGGGCCGAGCCAGACGCCGGCGCCGCTCCCATGGGCCGCGCAACCCGCGCCCGCTTGAGCTGCCGAAGCGTCTCGGGCGTGACCAACGTCCTCGGCGCCTCCTCCGCCACCGCCGCCTCCGTCTCCACCGTCTGCGGCGCGGCGGGCGCCACCAACAGCCGCACCATCTCCATCGCCTCCTCGTCCAACTCGCGCTTCGTCCGCTGCTGTGCCTCCTTGCTCGGGTCCTCGCGCGCCCACCGCACCGTCAACACCTCGCGCGGCTCGTCGTCCGCAACGGCCCGCTCCACCAACTGCTGGCCGTCCATCGCCTCCTTGGCAAACTGCGCGTTTGCCTCGTGCGCATACGTCACGAACGCAATGTGCTTGCCGCCGACGTGGCGCACGCGCACCACCTCCCCCCACTCGCCAAACAGCGTCTGCAACGCCTGCTCCACGTCCGCGTGCCGCGCAAGCCCCAGCACGTACAAGGTGCGGTTGGGCAGCCGGAGCAGCCCCACGCCGCCCATGTCCAGGCGGTACTCCGCCAGCTTGTCGCGCCCGAAGCAGTCGCGCGCCAGCACAAAGCGGTCCGCCGGCACCGGCACGCGGTGGAGATAGGCGCACTGCAGCCCCAAGTGGCACGTGCCCTTGGCAAAGAAGAAGCAAACGTCGCTGGGGCCAGGCGCGGCGTCGGCGCGCGTCGTGCCCAGGTCTGCCGCCGCGTGGCAGCGGTGCGTGGCCGCGGGCGTGGCGTCCTCGCCGTGGCGCCCCCCGCTCCACTGGCGGTACCACACGTTGAACACGGCGCCCTGCGGCCGGTCCGCCGCCGTGGCCGCGTCCGCCGCTGCCTGCACTCGCGCCTCTCGCTCCGGCATGAAAAAGACGGTGTGCGCACGTGCTCCGCGCCTGCTGCGGGGGGAGCGGAGAACCGCGGGGGATGCAGGGCGCAACGGTCTGGGCCCTGCGGGGGCGCCGGCCCGGCGCCGCGGGAGGCCCGCCCGCGCGGGCCGGCGGTGGCCGCCGCGGCCTGCGCCACCCCCGGACCCGCGGCCGTCTGCACCGCCGCGCCCGCCGTCTCGCCGCGCCCGCCCGGCCCATTGTCCGCTGAACCTACCCCTGACGCCTGCGCACGCCGCTGCGGGCGCCGGGGATCCAGCCGCCAGGCGCGCGTGCGTAGGTTGCGGCGCCGGTGCGGGCGGCGGTGTCCGTGCGTGCTAGCCCGCGGCGGCACGCACGTGGCTGCAGGCCCATGCGCGGCAAGCGTGTTTTGCCGCAGGCATTGCTGGATGGGGCATCTGCACCGCCGGCCTGCGAACGCACCCTGCGAATCACAACAAGCGGGAGAAGGCCGCGAACAAGGAGCACCGTCGCCGGCCGGCCCGGTATATATCCCCCGCACGCGTCGCGCCGGGTCGCAACACGCCACCTGGCACACGTTCCGCCTCTGGCCGCCCCGCGCATTGTTTCTTGCAACCGCGATACACCACATACGTGCCTGTCCTCTAGAGCGCGCCTGTGGAGAAACCAAAACACCACTTATGCCCGCAGTGACACCTGCAAACACCCGCCGCTGAAACCCCTGCCTCTTCCCCTGCCTCTTCCCATGCTCTCGAGCAGACTGCCCTTGGGCGTGCTTGTCGAAGAGGGTCCCGACGACACGGCGTTCCGGCCCTACGCCCTTCTTCTGCAGGAGCAGTTGTTGCCGCCGCTCCCCGGCGCCGACGACGCCGCCGAGCCGGGCGACGCGAGTCCAAGCCTTGGGCGCCGCCGCAACATGCTGTACCCGTCGCCGGCGCGCCAGCACGCCTACGCCACGCCCGTCAGCACGCGCACGGACGTGCTGCGCCGCCTGCTGCTGGATCTCGGGCCCGCCGTCACGCCGCCGCTCTTCCGCACCTACCTGTTCCAGCCCGCCGACGCCGGCAGCCCGGTGTTGCCGCCGATCAAGACCGGCGGGCGCAAGACCGCGTTGGCGCCGTCCCTCTCGGCGCGCCCGCTGTCGCTCCCGGCACACCCGCCGCCCATCTTCCTGCTCTCGCTGCTGCTGCTGCTCTCGCTGGCCACCACCGACGGCCCCAAGCCCTGGTCCAGCCCGTGGACCCCGCACCACGCCTCCGCCCTCTCCGCCGGCGGCAGCGTCAGCAGCGACAGCAGCCTCGCCACCCAGGCCACCCTGCCCCACACACCCTGCCCGCTCGAGTGCACCCCGCGTGTCGCCGACGGCACGCCGCTGCCCTCGACCCTCACGCCGCTGCGGCCGGACCGCGCCGCACGCACCGGCCACGCGCGCACGCCGCTGCTTCCCAACCCCTCGCCGCTGCATCTCCAGGTGTACACCCACCAGCGCCGCCGTGCCAACTCGCACTCGCACCTCGACCCCGACCTGGTGCCGGGGCTTGCCGAGCAGATTGCGCAGCTTGCCGAGCGCATTGCGCAGCGCGCCGACGCGTTCGACACCACCGAGCGGCTGCTTGTGGCCAGCGGCTGGTGCTCGCCCGCCGAGTTGCACGAGTTGCGCCTCCAGCGCCACCACGCCGTGGGCAGCATGGAGCGCCAGCTCGCCGAGTTGGTGCACCGCCGCGTCGAGATGATGCAGGGCATGCCCCCGTAGACGGCGCTGCCGCTGCTCGCAATGACAATGACTTGATGATACACGTCTCCTACCCTATCGGATGCTCCAACTGCACCTTGTCGATCGTGCCGGCCGGCACACCGCCGGCGGCCGCCGCCACGTCGGGGGTGTGGCCCTGGTACAAGCCCGTCACGTACACCGTCATCACCATCACGAGACAGTGCAACCCCACGCAGTAGCCAAAGAACAACATCCGGCTCGACTTGGACGCGAGAATGGCACGCGCAAACAGCACAAACACCCGCTCGAGCGGCAGGAGCCGCAGCTGCACCCGCTCGCGCTCGGCCGCACGGAACTGTTCGATCGGGTTGAGCCGCTCCTCGTAGCCGTCGCGGTACGGGTCCGTTGCTCCGGGCGCGGCACCTCCCGCCGAGAAGGACGCCATGTACCGCGTCCGCTCGTACAACTGCTCGTTGTCCGCCTTGAGCTTGGCCACGTCGTGCTTCAACTCGTTGATCTGGCGGAACTGCTGCTTCAGCTCTGCCTCCAACTCCGCGTTGCGCTGCCGGAACCGGTCGCGCTGCTTGGTGATGATCGGGAGCATCGGCAGCGCCCCCTCGTCGCCCGCCGGCGCCCGCGCGTTCCCGCCCATCCCCGGCACCCGCGACACGGACGAAATCACGCTGAGCGCGTCCCACTTGGAGCCCCCCGCCGCCACGGGCCCCCCCACGTCATTCAAGTCCCGCTCGAGCCGGAACGTCTGCAGCTGGAGCGCCGCCTCGGCCTGCTTCAGCGCCGCCAACTGCGTCTCCAACTCGCCGATGCGCTCCACAAGCTGCGCGTGCTGCGCCCGGAACTCGGTGGCCTCGCTGCTGAGCTTCTTGTTGCGTGCCACCAAGATGGCGTCCACCTGCAGCACCCCCGCCGGCACCTCGCCCGCCAAGTCGTCGTCGTCGCCAAACAGAATCGTCTTCAAGATCTGGAGCTCGCTCTTGATCGAGTCGTAGTCCATGGTGCCCGCGAGCCGCTCCTTCAAATGGGCAATCTCCCGTGTGAGCCGCGCCGTCTCGCGTGTCTGTGTGTCCGCCTTCTGCAGGCTCTGCTGGTTCTGCTGCTCCTGCGCAAACCGCTGGTGCTCGAGCCGCGCCACGAGCATGGCGTTCTCCAGCTCCAACTCGTTGATCTTGTTGTCGCGCAGCTGCTGCACCGCCGTGGCGTCCGCCGTGACGCTGCTCGCCGCCTTGCTCGCCTCGAGCAGGAGCTTCTCGTTGCGCTTCTCCAACTCGAGCACGCGCGCCGTTGCCAGCTCGTACTGCCGCGTCATCATGGCCAACTCCGCCACCAGCACCGGCGTTCCGCCGTCGCCGGCCGGGCCTTGCTTCAACGCGTCCACCTCGCCCAACGTCTTGAGCTCCTCGATCGTCTTCTTGGCGTCCGCCACCTGTTTCTGGAGCATCGCCTGCTGCTGCGCCCAGTTCAGCTCCTTCTCGCTCATCAAGGCCCCCATCTCCTGCTCCTTGGCCCTGACGCGCGCGGCAATCGTCTCCGCCAGCTGCTGCTCGACGGTGAGGAGCCTCTTCTGCAACTGCTCGTAGTCGGCAAACCGCGTGAGCTTGTCGCGGAGCTGCAGCACCTCGCGCCTCAACTCCAGCGCCTCCAGCGCCTCGAGCACCGCGTCAAGCAGCACCTCGAGCAACGGCTTCGGGTCCGGCGCCTCGCTCACCTGGCGGTACACGTCGAAAAAGTACGAGTCCAACTGCTTGTTCTTGGTCGTGAGCAGGTCGATCTCCTGCTGGTACAACTTGAGCAAGCCCTTCATCTCCACCAACCTGTCGCCGTCCTCCATGCGCTTGAAGGCCTTGGTGCGCGCCGCCAACTCCTTGCGCAGCACCAACGCCTCCTTCTGCGCCTGCTTGATCTCGGCGCCCTGCTGGTCCAACTGCCGCTGGAGCCGCGGCAAGTCGATCTCGCCCCACACCTGCAACGCCCGGCTGAACGGGTGGGCCGTGCTCTCGCCCGTGCTCGCCATGTCGTGGTGCCCGCGGCGCCGCGCTGGCATCGGCTCTGTGTGCAGGCCGCACCGCCGGCGTGCGCGCACCGGACCCGTGTGTACGCGCGCGCGCGTACTCTCCGGCCCGCTGCTGGCCCAATAGCCGGCCTGCAAATAATCGCGCCAGTCCCTCACACACATCTTATTACCAATGGGTGGTTCGCCGGGTCCGAGAACGTACATGGGGTGGTGGGGCCACATGGGCTCGAAGCCGCAGAAGGGCATCACCACGTATGCCATTTCCCCCTATGCTGCGCGGCCGTTCAAGGGCGCCTTCCACGCCTCGTTCTTCAACGTGTTCCGCCGCGTGAGAAACCAGGCCTTCTACATCGTCGTGCCCGTGGGCATCTACTGGGCCGTCTGGACCGACGCCCGTGACTACAACGAGTACTTGTACACCAAGGCCGGTCGCGAGGAGTTGGAGCGCGTCAACGTGTAGAGTATTTATAGTGAACGTCGAGGCTCGGATCCGCCCCATCTTACAGCGCGTAATGTCCTCGCTCGAGCGCACCCTTGCGCGCGCCCAGGCCCGCATTGCCGACGGCGAGTTCTACGAGGCCCACCAGACCATCCGCACCCTTGCCAACCGCCACGTCAACCGCAAGGCCTGGGACCAGGCCGCCGACTTGCTTGCCGGCGCCACGCCTCCGTTTGCCGCCGCCGGCAAGTTCACCGAGGCGTACGACTTGGTGCTGTACTTGCTCGAGGTGTACGACAAGGCCGCCACCCCCGTCGACGACGCCCTGCGCGGCCGCCTTGCCCAGCTCCTTGCCCAGCTCCCGCCCTCCGAGCCCTTCTGGAAGGACCTCTACAAGAAGGTGCTTGCCTGGAGCGCCGCCAACGGCTCCACCCGCTACGGCGACCCGCAGCTCAACCACTTGATCGGCACAAAGCTCTTGCACGGCAACCAGTTCCCGCTCGCCGAGACCTTGCTCGTCCTCGGCACCGAGGCCAGTGTCCGCCCCTACGCCGAGTACCTCGCTGCCTGGGCCTTGGAGGCCGCCGCCGCCGCCCTGGACACCGCCGCCGCCACCCGCGCCGTCGGCGAGCGCTTCGCCAGGGCTGTTCTCAACTACTTGTACATTCGCAACCTCCGCTACGCCAAGGAGGCCGCCCTGGTGTTTCTCGCCGCCATCGCCGACACCTACCCCGCCGCCAAGATCGCTGCCGACGGCTTGGAGGTCGATGTTCCCGAGGTGCCGCTCATTGTCTTGTTCCAGACGTTGCTCGTGGCCGTCGAGTACCAGTCGAAGGACGCGTACCTCAAGTTGGCGCGGCTGTACGAGGGCGAGCTTGCCGCCACCGGCCTCAAGCCGCCCGTGCGCTACCTTGGCGAGCTCTACTTTGGCATCCCTGCCCCCCGCGAGAACGCCAGCCCCTTTGGCAACATCTTCTCCCAGTTGATGGGATAGACGTCGCCGCCCCCTCACCCGGCGTGTGGCGCAAGCACCTGGCCCAACCACTTGAGTTCCGGCCAGCTGTCCTTCCGTAGGTCTCTGACAAACCCGCCAAGCTGCTCCCCGAACTCCGCGGCAAGCCCGTGCACCCGCTCCGCCGCCTCCCGCATCCGCGTCTCCAGCGGCGGCTCCTCCATCGTCTCGTCGCCCCGCGGAATCTCGTGCCACGCCACGTACAGCACCACCAGCAGCACCAACTCGTCGGCCGCCACCACCAGCTGCTGCACGCTCTCGAGAAGCCGGTACACCGTCACAATCAACGGCACCTTCAGCACCGCGCCGCAGCACTCGTCGCTGTTGTTGAGCAACCGGTGCCGCGTGATCGCCACGAGGTAGTTGGAGTGTAGCGTCACCAACTCGTCGATCGAGTACTCGACGTGCGCCGCCACTGCCGCCGGCGCCGGCGCCCCCGGCGCCCCACCCCGCGGTAGCAACACCGGCACGTGGCTGTCCCCCGCTGCCTGCGCCGCCCCCAGCAGCCCCGCGCGCGTGTTCTCCCGGATCGCGGCCGCCTCCGCCTCGTGCTGCAGCTGGTAGCGGAACTCGTGCTGGCCCTGCTGCGTGGTCTGAAGGCGCAAAGCCGCGTAGTTTGCCTCCACCACCTCGTAGCTCAAAAACAGCACCACGCTCTGCACAAACTGGAGGTGTCGCAGCCGCTGGAGACCCGCCCGCCCGAGCGCCCGCACCGCCGCCGCATACGCACCCGCGCTGCCGCGGTTTGCCCGCCGCACTTGCTTCCCCACCACGCGGTACTGGTCCCAGCTCCGCTCCAACAAGTGCCGTGCCTTGTGCATCCGCCAGAGAAAGTTGAACATGCGGAGGTACTCGGTGGCAATGCCCCCGTGGTTGAGGAGCACCTCGAGCGGGGGGCTGAACTTGTACTCGAGCGTGAACACGTCCCACCCGAGCAGCCCGTGCGTGAGCCCGAGCACGCGCGCATCCAAGTGCTGGAGATCGCCGTGCTCCATCCGCCGCAAACACAGCGCCAGCACCAGCCGGTGCACCAACCCGCTGAGCTGCGCGCTCGTCATGTTGTTGGACGCCTGCAGAAACACATCGTGCCCGCGCTCCATGAGCTGGTCCACAAAGTCGCCCCTGCCCATGAACATCAACCCCTTGAGGTTCGTCAAGTGCCGCTCGAGCCGGAGCGGGCCGTACACCACGTGCGTGAACCGCGAAAGCACGTCTCGGTGCATGAGCTCCACGCGCGCCACCACCTCCCCAAACGGCATCAGCGCGAGCCCGTGCGGTGCGCCCGGGGCGTACAACCACTCCCGGCACCGCGCCGTGTACCCCTGGATCCACTCCAAGTCGTGGCACGCCTCCCGGAGATACACCACCATCTTGCCGGTCTGGTGCACCTTGAACCCGAGCTCGGGCGGGAAGAAGCCGGGGATTTCCGTGGGGTGGTACGACACCGCGAGCGGCGCGTCCGGCCGGTCGCTGCGGATGAAGAACTCGCCGTGCGGGTCCACCAACTCGCCGTCCACAAGCCACGTCTCCATTGTCTGGTAGTACGGCTCGCACGCCTTGGTGAACACCCCCAGCGCCAACTGCTGCACCGCGCCGTCCCCATACGTCGTGAACTCGTTGATGCGCGCAAGCACCTGCGGCCCCGACGTCCGCTCGAGCTCCGCCACCACCGAGTGCATCCACCGTAGCCGCACAATCTCCGGACGGAGCATTGTGTACACCTCGAGCAACAGCACTGCCTGGCCACTCCGCGTCGCCGCCTCCACCGCCAGCACGTATGTCTGGGTCTCGCGCGCCACCGCGCTGAGCACCGCCACCTTGATCTGCAGCTGCACCCGGCCCTTGGTGCTCGCGCACACCTGCAGCAACCAGCGGTACACAAGCGCCGGCTCCACCAACTGGTGCATCATGGCTGTCGTCTGCGCCTCGAGCTGCGGCGGGAGCTGCACACCGGCGTCGTCGAACGGGAACAACGGACTCGTCACACCGAGCAAGGTGTACTGGAGGTACGGCAACACGTCCTGCTCGGGCACCGCGTGCTGCGAGAAGCTCGCCGCCTGCTCCAGCCCGCTCGGCAACACCTGCAGCGCAAACACCGCTCCCAGCGGCGGGAGCCGCGGCAGCGCGTAGCTGGCGTCAAACAGCGGGTGCTGCAGTCCCAGCCCCAGCAGAAGCCGCCGTGTGTACGGCTGCGGCGGGCGGAACTGCTCGCGCGGCAGCCGTGCCGCCGACGGCGCCGCGGGCTCGTCCATCAGCCGCACCAACTCGAGCTGCGCCGCAAGGTCGCCCAACGTCATGGTGTTGAGCGCTCGCCGCAAGCCGCTCTGCAAGCGCCCGAACTCGGCCGCAAAGCCGCTTGCCACAAACGCGTGCTGGTGCAGCAACACCAGCAGCTCCAAGTCGTCCGCGCTCGGCGGCAGCGTGCTGCCGCGCAGCACCATGCAGCGCCACACGCTGTCGGCCACGCTGTCGGCCGCGCCCGTCGCCTGCGGCACAAGCAGCCGCACGAGCCGCAGCACGTACTGCTGCGTGAGCACCGTCGCGTCTGCCACCATCCAGCAAAGTAAACAGAGAGGCGGACGCGCCTCATCGCAGTGTGCATTAAGCGAGCCGCGTCCCGCGCCGTGTGGCGAGCCGCGCCGCTACGGAGCGTCCTGGTCAAGGACGAAAAAGTCGGGCTCCTCCGCCTGGTAGCCAAACCCGTGCATCTGCCGCGGGAAGTGCCGCATGTGGTAGTACTGCACCAAGCCGCGGAGCGCCACCTCCTGCGCGTACAGGTCGTGGAGCTCGCCCTCCACGTCGCGCCCCGTGAGCCAGTGGTCCTGGAGCCCCAACTTGTAGTGGAGGTACACCATCAGGATCAAGTCCATGTTCACCAGCTTCCACTTGCGCCCGTTGTACGCCACCATCTGCTTCACCATCTTGAGCACCGGCTTGAGCACGAGCGGATGCAGGAACCGGAGCAGGTGCCGGAACACGTCCAGCGGCTTCTTCTCGCAGAGCATCACCACCCGCTGCGTCTTGCCAAGCAGCACCTTCAGCATGACCCGCAAGAGATTCACCATGCAGAACGCGTACCGCCAGTTCACCAGCTCCGCCACGCCCACCGCAAGCCACGAGTACCGCGACACGGGAGCCGCCCCGCGCATGCCCGCAAACGGCGCCGGCAGCCGGTGCTCGGGGTTTGCCACCCGCAGACACGTCTCGAAAAACGTGTCCTCCGGCACCACCATCACCGGCAGCACGATGCGGTCGACGCTCACGCCCTCGTCCGCGTCCTCGTCCGCCGCAGGCGCGTCCGGCGGCCGTGGCAGCGCTGCGCCGCTGCCCGACTTGCTCTCGCCGTACAACTCCAACACGCTCCCGTACATGTCCGCGTCGAACAACAACAGCAGGAGGTACACGTGCTTCAACACGTGCAGGAGCTTGAACCAGCGCTGGAGGAGCAGGAGCGCGCCGCTGGCACCCTTGAGAGCGATTTCCTTGGCCCGCAAGAGCTCCACCTGCTGCCGCACACCCGGTGTGAACTCAATGTCGTTCGGGAAGCGCACCTGAAACTGGTTCAGCTTCACCATCTCGAGACACACGTGCACCACCAGGCCAAGGTGCGGGAGGAGCTGCAGATAGAGCTCTTCAACGCGCATGAGCGACGCGATTGCGGGCGCAAAGCGCGGGAACTGCTCGGCGGTGGCTGCGGAATAGACAAAGGGGGAGGGTTCGTGTGCGGGGGGGATGTGATCCGCAAGACCGTTTGCGCCGCGGCCGTTAGGCCCTCCGTCAAGCCCTCCATGGGCCCCTCCGCTGGCCTCTCCGCCGGGGTATTCGCTCGGGTCTCCCGCCTCCATCGTGTCCAACCACCCCCGCTCCTGCCGCATCAATGCCTGCCGCTCGTGCCAGTACTGCTTGTCTGCCACCAGCTGCTGCACCCGGCTCTGCAAAATGTCATCCGCCTCGCGGATCCCGTTCGGCACGTCGCGCACCCAGTCGCCCGCGGGGTCCGTCGGGTGCAAGAACGGGTACGCCTGGTTCGTCTGGTACACGCGCTTCGCCCGGTGCACTGGCCCTTGCGCAGGCGAGCACGGCGGCAGCGGCGCTGGCGTCAGCAAGTGCAACTCGGGTGTCGGGAGCAGCGCGCTCCCCGTGTGCAGCGCAAGCGGCCGCGGCACGTCCACCAACTGCGACAACAGCTCCGGGTTGTCGTACTCTGCCGGAAGCACGTCGGCCGCAGGGGTGTACGTCGGGTACTTGGCCTTGATGTTTTCCTGGAACACGTAGTACTGGAGCGGCGTCACCACGGGGTTCTTGCTCGACTCCTGCTTGGGCGTGGCATGGCGCCTCCGAAGAAACTGCTTGGCAGCCGACATGTCGCGCACGCCGCCCAACTCCACGAGAAGCACGCGCCAGAAGAGCTGGAGCACGTGGCGGAGGCGCACGGCGGGCGTGGGGTCCCACCGCCCAAAGTCCAACGTCCGCGCCAACTCCTCCACCAAGTGTGCGTCGGCGCTGTGCCGCACGAGCTGGCAAAGCACCGGCGCCTCGCGGTCGCGTGCCGTTGCGTCGCGCACCGCCAGCATCACCACATACGTGATCGTGAGCGACCACCAGTACACCTGTGCATCGGGCGCGGCAAAGGGGTCGCGGAGATCGCGGCAGCACTGAACCACAACCTCGAGCAACGGCGGCACCAACCCCGCCTCCACAAACTGGCTCGCGGTGGCACTGATGCGCAGGATCTGGTGCGTGCTCGAGCGGGCGCCTCGGAACTCGCCCAACACGGTGTACAAGAGACGCGGGAGACTGGCGCGCACGCCGGCGGCGGTGGGGTCGATCTGCGCGAGCGCAACCCCGCCGCCGGTCGCCAACAGCGGCAAGTCCAACAGCACGAGATCGGCACGCAGAAACCAGTCGTCCAATTCGGTGCCCAAGTCCTCGCAGTCGTCGTAGTCAAACGCAAGGCGCGGCCGCTGTGGGACCAAGCTGTAGACGCTGGCGCGGGAGCCCATGCGCAGAGCGCGGTCGCCGGCGCGACGCAGGCGGTCGCTGTCGCCAACGTGGAGCAGGTCGGGGGCAAACGGCTCGGGCTCGTCCTCATCGCTGTCGGGACCATCGCCGGGGTGGTCGGTCTCGATGATGAGCTCCTCCATGTCGCCGCCGGCATCGTCGATCACCAAGTCGATGGCAATGTCCAACTGCTCGCTTTCAGCGGTCTCCGGGGCGCCGGGAACCGGGGAGCCAGGGGGACTCGCAAAAGGGCTCGCGGGGGGACTCACAGGGGGGCTCGCGGGCGGGCTCGCGCGGGCGCCCGGCGAGGCACTCGCATGCACCGCAAACAGGCGTGCGGCGGGCACGGCGCGTCGAGGCAGCACAGGCGGCACCGGCACCGGCGAGCGCGGCGGCCGGTCGGGCAGCGCGGCGTGCTCGATGGCCATGGACATACACCGCGGCGGAGAGAACTGCAGAGAAACACGGCGTGCTCGGGCTGGTCTAACCAAACGGCAGCTCCGCGTCAGAACCAGGCGGCGTGCGGCGTGGCGGACAGAAGGGGCGCGCCTGCACACAGGCGATCCGGCACGCGGGTCGTGCACGGGCCGGTTTGGAATCGTGCGTTCCTCCACGCGAGCGGTGCGATTGTGGAGGCACGCACACATGTTGTCGATCGAACAGACGTTGGGGCTCACCGTGCGGATCACCACCATCGTGGACGACACGGTGACGGGCTCTGTGTATGCGTACACGCCGGCGCTGGGGCTCGTGACGGTGCGCGTGGACGGGGGGAGGGACGGCGGGAAGGGCTCGCGCTTCCGGGTCGTCAAGACCGAGTTCATCAAGAGCTTGGCGGTGGTGTCTGTCAACAAGGGGAGCCGGCGCAAGCCCCAGCTGTCCACCTTCACACGTGCCCAGCCCGCCATCCACCCGGTGCCGGTGCAGGAGATGGAGCTGCGCGTGGAGCTGCGCCGGTTGCCGCCCGCGACCGCGCTGAAGGACGGCCAGGAGTTGTTTGCCAAGTTGCACCGTGCCATGCCCCAGGTGGAGTGGGCGGGCAGCAGCATAGTGGTGTTGGGCAGCACGGAGGTGCGCCCCCCGTACACCGCCGCCAGCATTGCGGCCACCGACGGCGGCCGCGTGAACCCGTTGGTGGAAAAGATCGTTGGTGGCTTTTGGGCCGCGCGCAAGGGCGGGTGACAGTAGAGCGGCCCGGCCCGGCGGAGAACTGCCGCGGAGCGGCTCGTAACGTTGCATGTTGTGGCATAACGCCGCTTATACACAAGCCAAGGCGGGCTAGTGGCACTCCCAGCGCACCTCGACGCTGTCGAACATCCACAAGCCGCGGAACGAGGTGCCCTTGAAGCCCTCGAACGCATCCCACGCAAGCACCGCTGAGCCCCGGCGGCCGCCCTCGAAGTGAAGGTTGAGCCACGCGGACGCCGTTCCAAGCACGAGCGGTGTGCCGGGAAGGCTGTACGCGACGGCAATCCGGAGCTCCTCGTGCACCTCCACCGGGCGGTCTCCGCGGCGGGGCATCCAGCCCACGCACGCCTTGGACCGGTGCACCAAGTCGCGGCTCGAGGAGACGTACACGGTCTCGAGACAGGATGGCTCTGCGACGTCCGCCGCGTCGTCCAGGCACCCGGCGTGCACAGCCACGCTCACCTGGAGCGGTGAGTACTGCGGATTGGTCACCTTGATCGAGACAATGCCGGCGCGGAGTGCCTCGTAGTCACAGCCGCCGCCCAGCAGGTCCCAGTAGCGGAGGTAGCGCTTCTGGGAGACGATCAGGACTCCGGTCCCGGCTGCGGCCATGCGGCGGTGCGAGAACACGGCCAGGGCCAGGGAAGCGTGGAGGTGGAACTGCTGCATCAAGACACAGCACATGACGAGACCCAGCCGGCCCTTGCCAGCCTTGCAGTGCACCACCGCCGCGCTCCCGGGGTTGTCGGTCACATAGTCCGTGATGGCGGCAACAGCCAGCTGAAGGCGGCGAAAGGGCGGCGGCAGGTGGTCGGGGAAGGGGAAGTAGAGGACGTGGCCGTTGACGTCGCGCGGGCCGTAGTGCAGCGGCTCGGCACGGAGATTGAACATCTGCCAGCCGTCGGGCCCGTGGCGGGCGTCGAGCCACGCCACAAGAGCACTGGTCGGGGTGCGGTAGAGACGGGAGGGGAGCTGCGCCAGTGGCCCGGAACACACGGCGAGCCGCGGGGTGATGTAGCAGATGTCGACGGGCGGGCGCGGCAAACCAAGGGCGTCGGCGCTGGGGGTGGTCTGGGCGAGGAGCTGGGCGGCCCACAGAAGAGGAGACATAAGGAAGAGCGCCTGCAAGGCAGACCGGGGCCCGGCCAAACCGAGCGGGCAGCCCGGGAGCGGGCAGAGAGGCAAACCGCGCCGGCAAACCGCGCCGGCAAGCTGCACCCTGCATGCCGGTGCGCCGAGGTGCGCCTAGGTGCGTCTGCGCCGGGCGTGCACGCACCGTCGTGCCGGCACCAGAGAGGGTAACGGACTGAAGAAATGTCGACAACGCCGCCGCAAGCAACACCATGGTGAAGTTGACCCAGATTGACGACGAGTCGGTGGCGCAGCCGGAGTTTGCGCCGTCTGCGGCCTCGTACGCGAAGGACGAGGACTACAGCGACACGGAGGCCAGCGACGACGACGACGACTGGGACTTGGAGAACGAGACGATCTACGACCGCGTGGTGGCGCTCAAGGACATTGTCCCGCCGGCGCAGCGCGAGGCGTTGGCGGCGCTGGTGGAGAAGGCGCAGCTGTTTGTGCAGTGGGCTGCCGCCAAGCTGGGCAACGCGCTCTGGATCACCGCCACGCTGGCGCTTCTCTTGGGCTTGCCGTGCGCGCTTTCTGCGTTGGCGGAGAAGCAGTTGATGGAGATGGAGAAGGAGATGACCTTGCAGCTGAGCGCGAACGACATCTTGGCGCCTGGCTCCGAGGAGGCCTTCCAGAAGTAGTGTATATAACCCTTGCACGATGGTTTCAGTATTGCCCGGCGGCCCGCGGCGGAGGCGGGCCTCCCGCAGTCTTTGCCCCAGCCACGTAGCATCTACCCCTGCCGCAGCCTCTGTCCCTGCCGCAGCCCCTCCCCGGCCCACGCTCACTCCACCTTCGGGTGCTTGATCGACAACGCGTAAATGTCCAAGTAGAGCGTGATCTCGTAGATGATCTCCGTGATGAACATCCCGTGGATGCCCATCGTGAGCCCCAAGCCGCCCCACACCACCGCTGCCACGACCGTAGGGTAGTCGTAGTGGTACACGTTGTGCATCAACAGAATGAGCACCATCTGGCACAACGGAATGAACATGGGCGGGTTGCGCATGGGGAACTTCTGCTTGAGGAGGTGGCCGATGATGATGCGCCCCACCGTGAACGCCATGGTGAAGCCGATTGAGAACAAGAGCGCCATCGCGTGCGACGTCATCACCAGCGGGTGGAGCACCATGAGCGCCGCACACAGCGCCGCGTAGAGAAAGAGCGGCACGAGCCCGCGCAACGCCTTGCGCGTCTTGGCCTGGTCGCCCTTGTATGCCTGTGCCACGTTGTAGTGCGCCGAGTGGATGTTGAAGTAGATGCCCACGGCGCCAAACACAATGGCAATGTCGATCACCGTCACCGGGAACGGCGCGCCCGACACGAACGGCACCGCAAACGGGAGCGCCAGCGGCTGCACCCGCAACACCTCCGCCGACCAGATGCCCGGCCCAAACACCCCCGTGAGGAGGTAGATGAACACGAGCGTGAGGATGCCCTCCACCGGCCCGCTCACCTCCAGCAAGAACAAGACGTGCGTGTGATACTCCTCCCACGTGGAGAGGTAGAAGTTGCACAACGTGGCAAACAACAGCATGAACAACAACGGCAGGTAGCCGGTGCGGATCACCAGCCCAAACACCACCACACACAACAGCGTGTTCATGGCGTCGACGCAGTGGTCAAACAACTCGCCGAGCGGGCCGCTCTGCCCGGTGCGCCGCGCGTGAGTCCCGTCGCACGCGTCAAACGTCTGGTACATGAAGAGCCCGAACGCATACAGGAAGTACGTCCACCGCGGCGTCTCCTCGTCGAGATACGGGTTGTAGTACAAGACGGTGAGCACGTTCACGACGATGAACATGAAGCCGCTGAGCGTGACCGCGTTCGGCGCCATCAGCATGGGGAAGAGCTTCACAAACTCGAGCCAGAACGGCTTGAGCACGTACTTCGTGACCACCAGCCGGTCGTCGCTCTGGTACTTGTACTCCTTGAGCGCCGGGAGGTTTTCGTGAGCAATGAACACACCCATGTTGCCAAGCAGCAAACCTGCGCGGGAAAAAAACGGGTGCCACGTGCCGCGGACATAAGACGTGTTGGGCACCGTGTGCCAGGCCCGTGGGCCGCTACTTGCACGTGGCGAGCATCTGCGACACCACCTGCGTCAACTGCTCGTTCTCGCACGCCGCCGCCACGCGCTCCTTGTCGTTGAGCTGCTTGTTCACCTGGCCCTCGCTCTGGTGCGTGCCCTCCTTCACGAGGATCGTGATCCGGAACCGCGGCGGAAGACTCCGGTCGAGCCGCACGCGGATCCCGAGCCCGATGAGCGTCGCAAGCAGACAGTGCGTGATCGTGGGGGTGATCCGCACCACCACCTCCGCCATCTGCCCGCGGTCGCCCGCGTCCCGCACCTCGATGTCGTCGAGGTTCACCACCAGAAGCTGCCCGAGCAGGAGCGGGTGCTCCGGGTCCAGGATCGACGCGATCAAGTCGTAGATCTCCTGCGCGTCCACCGGGTCCTCCTCCTCCTCGCCGTCCAGCTCGAGCCCCGGCGGCGTCATCGGCGTGTCCGTCTCCACCGCCGGCACCCGCGCCAACAGCAACCCGAGAAGCACCCCCAACTGCCGCTTCAGCTCCAGCACCACCGGGAGCACCGTCCCCTGCCGCGTCGGCAACGCGCTCGCGTCCACGACGCTCGGGTTCGCGTTGATCGGGTCGCTCATGAAGAAAAATGCAGCTGTGCGTTATCGCCCATGCCGCCGCGCCACCCGCAGTACTCCTTCGAGCCCATGACGCACGCTGCGGTGATTGTGATCGGCGTGGGCGGCCCGCTGTGCTCGGGCAAGACCACCACCGCCAACGCTCTCCACCTGTTGCTCCCCGGCCTGTTGCTCCTCCACCAGGACGACTTTTATCTCCCCGACCACCTCATTCCCGTGAACCCGGACAAGGGCGAGCAGGACTGGGACTGTCCCGAGGCGATCGACTTTGCCAAGTTTGTGCGCGTGCTCGAGGCGTTGCGGCGGGGCGGCGACATCACCGAGACCTTGTACCGCACCGAGCCCCCGCTGGACTTGAGGCTCGCCGCCGAGGACCTTGCCCGGTTCCAGCCGGCGGCGGCGGCGTGGCTCGCGCGCCAGGCAGCCCGCGGGCCCGTCCAGGTGGTGCTCGTTGACGGCTTCATGTTGTACCACGACCCCGCCGTCGCGGCGTGCTTCGACGCGCGCCTCTTCATCCACGCCAGCTACGCTGTCCTCAAGCACCGCCGCGAGAACCGCAACGGCTACGTCACGATCGAGGGGCTGTGGACAGACCCGCCGGGGTACTTTGACCGCATGGTGTGGCCCGCGTACTACGCCGCCCACAAACACTTGTTTGCCGACGCGGAGTGCGCCCAGGTGGACACCGCCGCCATGGCCGCCATGGGCTTGGCGGAGATCTCGACCGACCACACAGGCCTCTCCGAGGTGGTGGAGTGGGCCCTCGCCAGCATCGACAGCCACACCCGCCCGCTGTAACGCACGTCACTACACACGCCCTACGCCCGGGGCTTCTTGCCCTTCTTGCTCTTCTTGCCCACGTGCTTCATCTCCAGCTCGTAGATCTCCTGGGCCAGCTCGTGCTTGCGCTTGCTCTTCTTGTCCTTCACCAGCACCACACCGCCCTGCTCCACCACGCGGCCCATCAGCTTGGCCGTGAATTCCTCGCCCTCCACGCCGTACTGGCTCAAGTCGATCGCGTCAATCAACGTGCGCTGCTTCTCGCGCAACTCCCGCGCCGCCTCGTTGCCCGCGTCGGCCAACTCCTGCTCCAAGTCCGCAAGCGGCACCTGCGCCGCGAACCGCTCCTCCTCCGCCGCCTCGTCCGGCAACTCCGCCGCCACCGCCACCGACAAGACCTTGCGGAAGTGCGTCGACATCTTGCGCACAATCTTGGCAAACATCGCCATGGCCTGGTTGTTGGGCAACCCCATCTCGCGCGCAATCGCGTCGATCGTCTTGTGCTGCAACCCGATCGCGAGGAGAATCGCCAGCTGCACCCCCAGCAACTTGCCCACGTCCAGCAACCGCCCGCCAAAGTAGAGCCGTGCAATGAGCGGGAGCATGTCCACAATCACGTGGTAGTCCACCAAGTTGTTGGCGTACAGGTCGAGCCGCTTCAAGTCGAACGGCAGCATCATCTGGTCGAGCGCCTCCCGGTCCACCAGCGGCACCGGGGCCGCCCCGCCGGTGCTCTCGATCACGTTGAGCGCCTGCACCGCCGCAAACTTGGCAAACTCGTACAGCAACAACAGGAGGAACCGCTTGTGGAAGTCCTGCGCAAACGCGTCCAACCACGCCAGCTCGCGGTTCGCAAGCACCCGGAGCATCACACACGTGTGCTCGCCCGTGAGCTCGTTTGCCGTCTGCCGGAGGTACACCGGCTTGTAGCCGCTGCGCTTCCAGAACTTGTGCAACTGCGGCGTGAGGCCGTACAGCACGCCGAGATAGTGGAGAAAGTACGGCGGCTGCTCCAGCAACTCGAGCAACAACGGCGGGAGCTGGCTCGCGTCGCGGAGCTTGACCTCGTCCGTCAACTTGGCGTGCGCCAACTCCTTGTCCAGCACCCGCTTCACGCTGTAGTTGCGCGCGTCCTTCTGCTCCAGCACGTCCGTGAACTTGCCCTCGAAGTAGTCGGACAACAACTCCAACGCCCGCAGCCCGTAGCCCATGCCCGCGTACTCGGGGTGCACCGCAATGCGCACCACGCGCGCGCCCAGCAACAGCGCAAACTCCTCGTCCTGGAACTGCAGCAGCACAAGCCACGGGATGAGGTCGCCGCTCGCCCGCTGTCCGCGCGCAAGCGTGTGCCGCACGCTCTCCTTCAGGATCTGGCCCTCCAAGCACACCTGCACCACGCACAACGGCTCCGGCACGCGCGTTGCCTGCTTGCTGCCCGGCGGCAACAACACGTACAACTGGTGCGCCGGCGCATCGCTCATCAACTGCAAGTCGTTCGGCGTGTTCTTGTAGTGCAGCGCCACGTACAACGCCATCATCTTCTGGAGGAACTGCTCCAGCACCGGGTGGTACAGGAACAACGTGTCGCGGTTGACCACCCACAACTCGCACTGCAGCGGGTGCGGCGTGCCCTTGGGCAGCTTCAGCACCTGTGCGTCGAGGCACAACAACTTGTTGAGCCACGCCTCCACCGGGTCGCCCGGTGCGTACCGAATCGGCTCGTCGAGTACCACCTCGCGGAGCGTGCGCCCCACGCCGGTGCCGCTGTTGGCGTCGCCCCCCCGCAGCACCACCACCGTGTCGTCGCCGCGCTCGCCGCTCACCATGCTCCGCTCCGCCTGGTCCCGCAACTGCTTGATCAACTTGAGCGACAACAGCCGCCCCGTGCCCTCGTAGCCGTTCACGGTCGACAGCATGAACACAAGGTACGGTCCCAACAACAGCTTCACCACCGGCAACGGAATCGCCGCCGCCTCGTCAATCACCACCAACTCCGCCTGGCCCAACACGTGTGCGTCCGTCGGCAGAATGTACTGGATCGTCTGGCGGTGGTCGGCGTGTTTGATGTCCACGCGCACAATCGCCTTGTTGAACGCCGGGTTCGTCGACTGGATGATGTCGTAGTCCGTGTGCTCCATGTAGCCGAGCGCATCAAACCCGCGGAACACAAACTCGAACAACGTCTTCAAGTTCTCCGGCAGCGGCAGCGTGACAAAGATGTTCAGGTAGCCGTGCAGCACCGCCGCCGCCATGGAGATGCCGAGCGCCGCAGACTTGCCGCGGCCGCGCCCCGCCGTGAGCGCCACCGTGCTCAGAAGCGTCTTTTCGCTGATGGCGTCAATAAAGGTGAGAATCGCCTTGGCCTGGTTCGTTGTCTTGGCCAACCCCACCAACAGCCCCGCCGGCTGCACCTCCGCCAACTCCTCCTTCAACGTCGCCAACTCGCGCGCCTGCGGCGTCATCTCGTCCTCGTCCGCCGGCGGGAGCGCCTTCACCTTGCGCCCGCCGCTCACCGGCAACACGTTCAACTCGTCGTCCACCACGAGACACGTGCTGCAGTCGCCGAGCAGAAGAAGAAACCGCTCGTTGAACCGCGCAACCACGTCGTCGTGCGCCTCCGTGCGGTACCGCGCGTGGATGTCCATCAGCATCGTGTACAACTGCTTGAGCGACGCCATGCTCTTCAACAAGATCACCACCAAGCCGCCGCCCTCCACCGTCTCCACCGTCCGTGCAAGCAAGTTCGGCAGCAACGCCTCAAAGTCCTGGAGAATGCACATGCCGTACGTGTTGCCGAGGATCTTCTCCGTCTCCTTGTAGTAGACGTAGCGCATCTGCTGGTTCAGGATGAACGTCTCGAACGGGTCCTGCGTGTTCGGCTCGCGTCTCCCCTGCTTGATCTCCTTCTTGATCTTGGCCTCCCGCTTCTTGCGGTGCAGCGTGAACCCGAGAAGCTCCTTCTTGTACGCCCACAACACCAGCTTGTTCATCTTGAGGTCCGCCAGCATCATGAGGTAGTGGAGGTTCGGCAACTGGTTCCGTGCCTTGTCGCCCACAATCACAAAGAAGCTCCTCTCCCGCAGCTGCACGCCGTTCCGGATGAGCGCCGGGATCCGGGAGTCAATAGCCTTCTTGCCCATGCTGTCAAGAGCGTGCCGCAACGGAGATGGTTTTTTTTTTTTCACCGCGATGCGCCCCGTGCAGCATCCCGCAGCGGCCGGCAGCGGTCTGCAGCAGCTCGCAGCGGCGCGCAGCGGCCTGCCGGTGCGGCTTCGGCGGCTACCTCAACACCCGCGGCGGCCACCCGCCCGCTGCCGCCAGCACCACTCCCGTATTTGTGGCGAACCATGGCACAGATCGCTCGCAGCACGCAGGCCGCCCGCAAGCCGCGCTTGGCGCCCCGCTCCAGCCTCCAGTACAAGGTCGGCCCGCCGTTCGCGGACACCTGCGTGTGCGCCGACGTCTTGGTGGGCAGTCCGTACGGCCAGAGCGTCGGTCCCGTGCTCACCACCCGCGTCGACCGGGGGTTTGACTTGGAGGACGGCGAGTGGGTCGGCTACAAGCGCAACTACTTCACCTTGGCCACCGGCTTCCAGTTTGCCGGCCAGCTGGCGCTGGAGTTCTTGCACCTGCGCTTCTACGTGCGCGAGCACCCGCCGCCGGACCCCACGGGCCTCCCGCCGGCGGCCCCGGCCCCGGCCCCGGCACGGCGTGTGCGCTACTTTTCGCTCCTGATGGTAGCGCGGGTCCCGGGGCGGCCCTTTCGGTGCCAGCTCGTGCAGCACACGGCCAAGCGCGACTCGGGCCCGCAGGGCACGCCGCGTGAGTTTCCCGCGGTGCCCGGCATTCTCCCGTCGCACCAGTTGGTGCGCAACAGTGCCAACGCGCGCAACCCCGAGAAGCTCGAGTTTCTCTTCCACACCTTCTTCTTGGACTGCGCCGGCCCCGAGGCCCGCAATGCCGGCGGCAACGTCTGCACGGCCCTCGGGAGCTATCCCACGCGCTACGCAGCGCGCCTGGTGGTGTGGGAGCGCGTGCAGTTCTCTCTGTGCGTGACACGCGACCCGGCGCCGCAGACCCGGCTGCACGGCGCCGACGCCGCCAACGGCCACTCGCCACGGGCGATGAACGGCTCGAAGGCGACCCAGAAATATGTGCTCGTGGTGGAGTTGCGCGCGCACCTCGAGCACGGCGGCACCACGTTGGTGGCGTCGCAGGCGCTGCCCGACTTGACGGTGCGCGGGCGCGCGCCCATCCACTACGGCCTGAGGCGCGAGGCCCGAGGCAGCAAGAGACCTGAGGAGGCGCTGGACGCGGCAGCAGGTGTGGACCCGATGGCTCTTGCGCTTTCGCACAATGCTCGTGCTCCGATGGCATGCCCGTTCGGAGCAGCGGCGAGGGGCGCGGGCAAGAAGAACACGCCCGCGGAGCTGGAGTTGGACACAATCGACCCGTTCTTCTGCGCAACAGAAACGCCGGCGCGCCCGTGGCTGCCGCGGCCGTCGTTCATGGTGACTTTGCGGTACCGCCGGGCGCGGTGCGTCCTCCCACCGGTGTCGGCGCTCGTGCAGGGCTCGATGCTGTTGCCGCAGCCGCACCGGGGCGGCAGGGGAGGACATGCCGCATGGCCACAAACGCGGCATGGCCCGCATGCGGGCATGTCGGTGTTTGTGCCGCTTCAGGTGGCGCCCTCGCGCTCAAACTCCACAGCCACAGCGCGCACGGACACGAGCGGGCTGGCGTTGCGGGAGCGGGCGGCGCAGACGCTGCGCACCAGCGGGAGCAGCGGGAACTCGGACGCAATGCTGGTGTTGCTGTGGCTGGGACCGCCAACGGACAGCGCGCTGCGCCCCACGCTCGGGTGCCTTCCGTCGCGGGGTCTGGCAGGGCTGCGTGTGTACCGGCCACGGACGCTCTCGGCGGGGTTTGGCATGGCGGAGGACGAGGCGGAGATGCGGCAGATGCAGCTCCGGATGGCGCAGATCGACGAGGCGGTGGCGCAGAGCATTGCGGCCGTGGAGTTCCCCCTGCTGCTCGTGGAGACGCGCGGCCACTGGGACGACGGCTACATGGAGATGTTTCTGCGCGGATAGGCGGGTGTGTGCAGGAGGGCATTGCATAATTTTTTTCATGAGCGCGCTGGGAGAGAATCCGGCGGAGCAGGTCGGGGTGGCGGGGCAGGCCGAGCGGGCGGAGCGGGTGGAGCAGGCAGAGCGGGTGTGGCAGGCGGAGCAGCTGCCGGTGGATGCCGTTGCCGCGTTGCTCAACCCCACGTCGACGGAGCAGGTGGACCAGTACTCGAGCGATGAGGAGGTGCTCCACCCGGAGGACCGCGGCGGCGAGGTCAAGACCGACACTGTGAGGGGGGTGGATGCGGCAGGAGCAGAAGAGGGCGCTGAATCTGGACCGGACGCCGACTCCGACTCCGACTCCGACTCCAGCTCCGACTCCGACTCCAGCTCCGACAACGAGCCGGCGGAAGCGACACGGGCACGCGAGTCCGACGACGAGGAAACAGGGGTGCCGATTGTATCCAAGAACGAAATCGTGGACGAGCCAGCGCCGCTGCTCCCGGAGGGGTTCGACCTCACAGACTCCACGCCCATCGAGCCCTTGGGCGAGGTGTTGTCGGCAGTGGAGCAGAGTGTCATTGTGCGTGCGGCAGGCTCGGGCGAGTACCGCATTCTCAAGGAGGGCTCGGTGTTGTGCTACGAGGACCGCACCGTGCTCGGGCCGTTGTTGGAGACGTTTGGGCCGTTGCTGCTGCCGCTCCACCGCGTCAAGTTTGCCACGGCAGAGGAGTTTCTCGGGCACAAGCTGCGCGTGGGCCACAAAGTGTTTTATGTCGTGGGCCACGCGGACTTTGTGCACACGGAGGGGATCAAGGCGGTGAAGGCGAGCGACGCGAGCAACTGGAACGACGAGGAGTTGCCGGAGGCGGAGCAGGAGTTCAGCGACGACGAGAAGGAGCAGGCCGCCAAGCAGGCGCGCAAAAAGGGCAAGCAGGGCGGGCGCAAGGAGAAGCGCCCAAGAACAGGCCAGGAATCGCGCGGCGGGCGTCCGCAGGGGCACGCTCCTCCGGGCTATCCCCTGGGATACGCTCCTCCGGGCTATCCCCTGGGATACGCTCCTCCGGGCTATCCCCAGGGATACGCTTCTCCCGGGTTCCCTCCGGGCTACCCCCCGGGCTATCCCCCGGGCTACCCCCCTTCCGGGTTCCCCCAGGGATACGCTCCGCCCGGGTTCCCCCAGGCACACGCTCCTCCTGTCTTTCCCCAGGGCCTTCCCCCACAGCACCCCGGACAAGCGCCCCAGTGGAGCCCCCTGGCAATGGCGCAGCTCCAGCAGGCCTACTACCAGTCGTTGCAGCAGCCCCAGAACCCCGCGCCCCAGAACCCCGCGCCCCAGAACCCCGCGCCCCGCGAGCCCGACTACTAGTCTATGCACACGCCTCGCGCTTGGCCGGCGGGTAATCCCCCAACTGCACCTTGGGCGGCACCGCACCCATCTGCGCGTCCAACCGGGCAAGCACGCTGCGCGCCACCTCCAACCCCGCCGCCGGAAACCCCGCCGACTCGGCCACCGGGAGCGCGTGTGCCGTCGTCGCAATGCCCTGGTGGAGCCGGTGGTCGATGACAACGCCGCCGCGCTGCCTGACGCCGCTCGCGCAGTAGCCCACGTGGCCCGCCACCGCCGCGTCCTCCTCGAGCAAGTCGTGGAGCTCCTTGGCAAAGTGCGTCGCAAAGAGCGTGCGGCACTGGCTGTGGCGCGCCAAGTGTGCCAACGTGGCGTAGGCAATCGCAAGCCCCTCGCGCGTCGTCGTTCCCCGTCCCACCTCGTCAACAACCGCCAACGACCGCCGCGTTGCCTCGCGAAGCACGTAGCTGGTCTCCACCATCTCTACCATGAACGTGCTCATGTTGCGGTACAAGTCGTCGCCGCTGCCCACCCGCGTAAAGAGACGGTCCACGACGCCAATGTGCGCCGCGGCTGCAGGCACAAACAGCCCCATCTGCGCGAGAATCACCATGAGCGCGTTCTGGCGGAGGAAGGTTGTCTTGCCGCCCATGTTGGGCCCGGACACGATCCAGAGCGCGGGAAATGCGTCGGGCTCGGCCCGCTCGCTCGGCCCGTCGATGGCGGTGTCGTTTTCCTGAAAGTGGCGCGCCTGTCCCAGCAACGCCTCCTCCACCACCAAGTGGCGCCCGCCGGAGATGTGCAAGCGCGTGGAGTCGTCGACAACCGGCCGCACCAAGCGATGCGTGCTGGCCAACAGTGCAAACAGGGTGACGAGATCGAGATAGTTCAAGCCGTCGTTGACGGCACGGATGGTGCCAATGTGCTGCACAATCTCCGCCCGCACCTCGTCCAACACCACCAGCTCGAGCGCGCGGATCGAGTCCACGGCGGCATCGATGTCCGAGGCAATGTCTGTGTACGACGGTACGCGCACCCACGCCGTCTCGGCCAGCAGCCGCTTGATCAACGTGTGGGGAATTCCCGCAAGCACCGTGTCCAAGTCGGCCATGGCACTGCGCTCGCCCGACACCAGGAGATAGTGGCCGTGGCGCGACGAGAACCGCAACAGCAACTTTTTGAACAGGCCACGGAGACGCTGCTCCAAGTCGGTGCGCCGCTGCTGGAGCTCGTGGAGGTGCTGGTGTGCAGCGGCAAGGGCCGGTGTCGTGGATGGGCGGATGATCCAGTGCGGACTGTCGACGCTGCTGGGAACGGTGTTGGATGGCTCCGGCAGCGCCAGCGGGAGCGGGTCGTCGGGCGGGGCGGACTCGTCAAGCCGGTGCTCGGGGCTGTCGTCCGGTTGGTCCTGCGGCAGCTGCTGCACCAACGCCTGCTCGTCGATCTTTTGCAAGATGGTGGAGGCGAGTCCGGGCGGCACCGCCAACAGGCCGACCACGTGGTGGCGGAGCAGGTGTGTGTCGGAGGCAGCACTGGCCTTGGCAAGCAACTGCTGCAACTCCAGCGCGGTGGCAAGGGTGTGCGCCAAGTGCACCAACGGCAAGCCATCGGCACGGCGCATGCCCAAGCCCTGCACGATCCGCAGGAGGTCGTGCAGCCGCTTGAGAAGCTCGACCGTCTGGAGACGCACGGAGGGCGCGTGGAGAAAGAACTCGACGTGGTCCTGGCGGCGGGCAATCTCGCGGGGGTCGGTCGGCGGGGCAGCAATCCAGCGGGCAAGCATGCGGGCGCCGCCGGGGGTGGCGGTGCGGCGGACGGTGGAGAGAAGCGAGCCGGTGGCGGAGTCGCGGCGGAGCGAGCGAAACAACTCGAGAGCCTCGGCGGTCCGCACGTCGATCTGCAACACGCCCTCGTCGCGGTAGAGCTCCGGGAGGCTGAAGTTGGTGTGGTGGTGCGGAAGAAGGCTGCGGAGATGCGCCACAAGCATTGCCAGGGCGCGGGCCGCAAGTGCGGGAAGAGCATCGGCAGCGGTGTTGAAGGAGGAGCCGGCTGCGGGAGCAAAGCTGTCGGCGTAGTCGGCAAGACGGAGCAGCGCGGGCGGGGCGGCGTGGGTGACGACGGTCCGCTTGGCGGTCTCGGCAAGGGTGTTGGCGAGAAGCGAGGCGGGCGGCGGCGGCGCCAGCTGAAGACTGCTCTGCATCAACACCTCCTTGGGGCGGAGGCGCGCAATGTGGTTCACGACCTGGCGGAGCAGGCACTCGTGGGCGTGGAAGGAGCCGACGCCGACATCGGCCCACGCCATCCCGACCTGCATGTCGCTGTCGGCCGCCGCGGCCGTGGTGCGCGGGAAGTAGACGCACACCAAGTAGTTGTTGTCGGCATAGGAGCGGAGCAGCTCCTCGACAATGGTGCCGGGCAGGATGATGCGGGTGACGCGGCGGTCAAACTGGGTGGAAGGCAGGCGGGTGAAGGAACCGCTGGCGTCGGAGGGCGCCGCGGGGGCGTACTGGTCGGCAATGACGACCGTCTGGTGGAGCTCGTTGACCAACTTGTCCACGTAGCGGATGAGGTGTGGGAGAGGGAAGCCCAGCATGGGCACGGGCTCGCCACGTCCGATCTTGCGGTTGACCACCCGGAGCCCGAGCCGCGGACCCCACTCGCTCGCGTCCTGGTAGTAGAGCTCGTAGAAGGAGCCAACCTGCGAAAGCACAACCTTGTCGCGGTGCGCGTTCATGATGGAGGCGATCTGGAGCATGAGCGGGGTGAGCGTCTGCGTGGGAATTGGCTCGCGCCGCGCAGCGTCCGTCGAGTGCGTGCGCCGAACAAACACGCACGGGGCGCGGCCGGGCCGTGCGCACGGGAGCACGCGTGGCCTGAGCACGCGTCGACAGAGCATGGTGTGGGCAGTGCCGCGCCCGGTAGTGCCGCGCCCGGTAGTGCCGCGCCCGGGTCGTGCCGCGCCCGGACGGCTGGTTGACAGGGTCGCGCGCCGGTCGTGCGCCGGTCGTGCCACACCCGATGGCCTGCACGCAGCCCCGTGCGTGCTCGTGTATGCGGGTGTGCGTCTCCTGCAGGCTGCGAGCGAAGGTTGTCGTGGTGCGTGCATGGGTCTGCGAGAGCCCCGCTCGCCGTGCCGCGGCCAGGCCCAACATTTCGGCGTGCGGTCTGGGGCGGGAGCGGGTGCAGGCTGGGACTGGTGCCGGGGCGCGCCGAGACAGCGGGCCGGTCGCGCGGCGGTGCGCCCGTGGCGGCCGCAACCGCCGCAGCCCCGTCTGCAGACGCGTCCGCACGGACAGTGGACGGGTGCACCGCTCCGGCAATCCCCCGCCCCCTGCCCCCGCCAAGGTGCGTTGGGGCGGCGGTGCAGGCGGCGGGCCTGTGCGGCGCAGGCGGCAGCTCCAGCCGGACGCCGCCATCACCGCCCGCGCCTTGCGACGTGGCGTGCTGTCAGCATGGCAGCCGGATCAGAGTTTGATCGCGGATCGCCGCTTCCCTCGTCGCAGCCGACGCCCGTTGCCTTGTGCGCGGCGCAGGCGCAGAGCGAAAAATTCCCAAAGCAGTGAAAATCGCACGCGCTGGCGGGGGGCTTGGCGCAGCGCAGCGCTGTCAAGGGTCGCGCCGGCCCAGCCCGCCGGTCTGTTCGGCGGGTCCAGCGGCACGGACCCGGCGGCGCGCAGGGCCGCACAGACCGGCGTGCCGCACGAGTGCGGGGGCAGCCGCGGTGCGAGCGTCGTCAATCGCATCTTGAGCGCCGAACCTTACTGCGCCGCTGCGGCCCGCCGGCGATCGGCAGCACCGACTCACCTTGCCGGTGCGGGGGCGCCGGCACCGGCGCGGCCGGGTGACAGCGCGGCCCGAGGTCTTGCGGGCCGCACGGCCGGGGAGGCAGGCCCACCCGGCCCGGTCCGGGTCCCGCCACGTGCTGTTCCAGGCTGCGCATTGTTGCGCATGCTGTGCGGATGGCCCCACCGGCGACAGGCTCGCCGAGGCCGAACTGTCAACAGCCCGCCGGAAAGACCGCACGAGCACCGACTCCCAACGCGCGGCGCCTCGTCATCACGACCGCGTCGCCGCCAAACGCAGCGCCGCCGTGCAAACTCCGACGCCCCGCGGTGTTAGCGCACACAGGCACGCGTCTGCGCACCTGCAGCAGCCCGCAGCGCGCGTTGCCATGCGTCGGCGCCACGGCTCCTGATTGGCCGGCACGTGCGATGAGCGCTCAACATCCCAGACGCCGCGACGCACTGCGCCGGGGAACTGCGCGCCTCCGAGCCGTGCCGCGGGTGGCACAATGAGCGCTCGAAATGAGCTGATTGTCGCCGAACCCTGCCTGCCCCCGCAGACACCGCGCCCGCTCCCGCGCCCGCTCCCGCGCGCCTACCCCTCCCGCTCGCCGCCCCTTCCCCGCCCGCCGCTTGCAACGGCAGGGCCGTCCCCTCACACGGGTGCAAACCCGCCGAGTTTGCACACGCCCGAGCACTTTTGGTGGGTGTTTGCTGCAGCGCCCCCCGCGTGTGCATGCGTCCCCATGCACCTTCCTCCAATCTTCCCCCGCTTCCTCGCCCCACCGGCATGCACCTGCATGCACCACGCACCTCCCGCAGCAGGCCTGCATTCGGTCCGAGCGGGTATATAACCACTGCTCCTCGCTCCGCGCTCCGCCCCTTCCCTCCCCGTAGCCACGCAGGTCTTTCGAACCGCCACCGTCCCCCGGAGCTCCCCCCACACGCGAGCAGGACGCCCCCTCCTTCCCACCAGCACCACCCCCGGCCGCACCCCCGCCCGCCCCCGAAACCCCCGGTGCACCCCTTTATTTCTTTTTTTTTTGGCGGACCGAGCCGCGCCTGTTTCGCCAGCTCCCTGATAAGGCAACGCGCTCCCGCGACGTGCCTCCGCCGCCCTCCGCCGCCCCTGCCTCTTTTCCGCTGCGCCCGTCACGCCCCCCTCTCCCGCCCGTGACCCTGCGCCCGTGACCGTCCGGATCCCGCCGGAAGTTTATCCAGGTCAGCCGCAAATCCTCCGCATGCCGTACACGCCGCCCGCGCGCGTGGTGCCCCTCACGAGCGAGTCCCTCCGCATCCTTGGCGAGCTCACAAGCCTGCTGTCGCTGCTGACGCAGACGTCTCCCACCAGCACCATCCTGATGAGCCTGTCGAGCCTGGTGGACCTCCACGGCGACGGCGCGCTGCCGCTGATTACCGTCGCGGACCTCCCCAAGCTGTTGTTCGCCCGCAACCGGGCCACCCCGCCGCCCGCGACCGAGCACAGCTCCCTGCTGCTGCTGCTTGCCACGATCGTCCCCGGCGTCGCCCCCCTCACCCCCGTCGTCTCCGGCGAGCAGCCTCGCCGCCCGCTGTTCCTCCGCAAGAAGAGCGGCGAGGTGGTCAAGCTGCTGTTGAAGTTGCCCCTTCTTGCACGCACCCAGAGCGAGCCCCTGCACAAGAAGGTCTTGTTTGCGGCGCAGCTCGAGGATGTCAAGACGTTCGACGAGTTCGAACTGCCCCTGACGGTCCTGTTGCAGAACTCGCCCATCGGCACCCCCGTTGGCTCCGGCCCCCTGGGTCTCCGCCGTGCCAACTTCTACTACACCTCCAGCGACGAGGACGACGACTACAACTCCAGCGACGACCTCGAGGACAGCCTTGCCCACAGCGCCGACTACGACTACCGCTGGAAGGTGGTGGCCACCAACACCACCAGCGCCACCCACAGCAAGACGTTTGCGTACGCCGCCGTCACGCTCGACACCGCCCGCTTGCTGCCCTCCGGCGACAGCTTCCAGGGCGTGGTGTGTGTGCGCAACATTGCATTTGAAAAGGCCGTCAGTCTCAAGCTCACGGTCGACCTGTGGAGAACGCTGCTGCTGATCAAGGCCTTCTACTCGGCGCCGCATCCGCTGCATCCGGGCTACGACTTGTTCAAGTTCGACATTCGCTTGTCCAACTTGAACCTCAGCTTCCTCGAGCGCCTTGTCCACATCGAGTTCTGTCTCCGCTACGACGTCGCCGGCCAGACCTTCTGGGACAGCAACACCGGCAGCAACTACCGCGTGCTGCTCAAGAAGTTTGCCCAGCCCAAGCCCGTCGAGCTGTACTTTGACATTCCCTTGCGCAAGGAGCAGGCAGGGCCCGTGTACCCCACCACCAAGAGCGCCGGCCGCTCCAAGGGCCTGTCGCCGTTCAGCAACCGCTACAACCTCGACGACACCACCCTGGACTACCTGTACAACGCGGCCTTCTTTCTGCCGCCGCCCCGCGACAGCGCCCGTCCCAACTTGTTCCCCAGCGCCAGCACCAACGCGTTGGAGACCCTCGGCAAGCGGCTGGTGCCGGGCTTGGGCCGTGTCCCCGACCTGCCCACGCGTGCCGATGCCTCTGCGCGCACCGCCCAGGAGGCTCCTGCCGTCATGGCCCCGCTCCTGCTGAAGGCCCCCGTGCAGCGCCACAAGTACTCGCGTGCCTACCGCCAGCGCCTTGGCCAGGAGGCTGTCTCTGTGCATTCCCCGGCTGTGCCCGCCCCGGTGGCGGGCGCTCCCGAGACCTCCGCCGTGCCTGTGCTTGTGGCCCGCGTGTCGCCCCCGCTGTCGGCCGCCGCGTCCTCTCCACCGCTTGCGTCGTCTCCGCCGCTTGTGGCCGGCACGCACAGTCCCTTTGTGGACGCCGTGTCCGGACCGCGCCTGCTGCAGGCGTACCACGACTTGATCAAGTCGTACTGCTTCTACCGCGACGACCTTGCAACGCCCACCCCCATTGTCTAATCGGGTGGCTGCTGGACGGTCGGTTCCCTTTTGCTCGAACCCTCTGCATTCGTTCTGATGTCCCCACTCATGACCCGGCACGTTCTCCGAGATTAATGTGGTGCATTCCCCCTTCCCGTTCCTTCCCTGGTTTCTGGTGGCTTTATATACGTCCAACACGTGGATGCTGTTACCTCGGGCTGTTCCTGTCCCTGTAGAGGCCGCCTACCCGGTCTGTTCGAGCGCCGTCACCGCCGTGAGGTACGCGCTGTACACATCCTCGGCCAACGGCGGTGTGTCTGCGGAGTAGAGACCGGCACTCGCCACGCTCTCCGCCGGCAGCGGCAACGGACCCGCCGGCAGCGGCAACGGACCCGCCGGCAGCGGCACGGTCCACGGCTCCACCCCGGCATACCCGCCGCCCCGCGCTCGCCACCGCTGCGCGCGGAACACGTGCACGTGGTGCAAGAACTGGCACAAGCTCGTTGCCGTGCGCACCGCCGGCAACACCGGCACCGGGCGCTCGGGCACGGCAAAGTCCACGTCGAGAAAGCGGTACTCGGGGAGCCGGTCCACCTGCCACGCCGCCTTGATCTGGCTCTCGAGCAGCGGCAGCCCTGCGGCGTCAAACGGGTGCGGCGTCGCCGAGCGCTCGGCGAGGCGCGCACGGGTCCGCGGACTGGTTCTGCGGCGCGCGGGCTCGTGGAAGGTGACGCCGCTCGACAGGCGCGCCAGCAGGGCGGCCCACCCGCCCGGAGACGCCTGTGCGTCGCAAGCACCCAGGAGCGCCCGGCCAGACGGCTCCAGCGACATGCCCCGCCCGCACGTCCCGACCGCGCATATATACGCGGCCGTCCCGTTCTGCCCGCGCAGAACCCGGCGCGGCATGCCCGCAGACCCCGGCGTAGCGCTGCCGTTGCCCTGCTGCGTATGCATGCAGCCCGGCGCACGCGGCTGCAGTCCCGGCGCCCGATGTCGTGCTCCTGCGATGCCGATATCTGCGGGTGTGCGTTCGCGGTATAACAACCGCCACGCCGCCGCTGTTCCCGACACCACTCCCGCAATGCGCGTGGTCTGCGTGCTTGTGCTGCTTGTGGCGGCCGCGGCCGGCCTCCGGGACGAAACAAGCCGCGTGCTCCTGCTGTGCAACAGCGCCATCGCCGCCGCCGCGCGCTTTGACTGCGTCGCCGACAACTTTGCCTACTGCGGATGCACGTACCAGCCCCAGTTGGGCGCGCTCTTGCTCTGCGCGGAGGCCCACGCCACCGGCGACTGGCTCGCTGCCGTGCAGCGCCAGTGTCGGCGCCGCGCCGGCGTCGAACTCTCGCCGCTGTTCATCCGCACGTCCGTCGCCAACGCCCTGGCCCACGCCCTCCCCGGCCTGAGCCACGCGCTGCCGCCGCTCGTGTTTGCTCCTGTCGTCCCCCCGGAGGCCTCCTTCCAGCGCTATCTCACAGCCTTCAGCGCGTTCGACGCCAACATGGACTCGGCGCGTCTGCTTGCCGGTCTCACGACCCTCTACTGGATCGTCGTGCTTGCCGCCATTGGCATCGCCAACCACCTCCGCCCCCGCCTCCACGTCTCTGCGCTCCGCGCCCACCTCTCCACCCCGCTGCTCACAGGCGGCATCCACAAGCAAGACACGTGGTGGGGGCTCGTGCCCACGCGCATGGAGCTGGCGGTCATCCTTGGCTACGTTGCCATCAACACCTACGCCATGGCGGCGCCCTATCCGGTGTACGCCCACAACCCCATCTTCACCGGCATCGGCGTGCAGTACGCGCGCTACACCGCCGACCGCGCCGGCATCCTCGCATTCGACCACTTTCTCATGATCATCCTCTTTGCCGGTCGCAACAACGTGCTCATCCGCCTCACAGACCTCCCGTACAGCACCTTCATGGCCTTCCACCGGTGGGTCGGCCGCGGCATGCTTCTCTTTGGCGTGGCGCATCTGGTGGGCTACTTGTGCTACGTCAGCACCTTTGGCCACGTCGGCAGCAACTTCCGCCACCCGTACTGGAACTGGGGCGTTGCTGCGACCCTCCTGTGCCTTATCCTCGTGGCTCTGTCCACCTACTGGTTCCGCAAGCACTACTACGAAGCCTTCCTCGTCGCCCACATTGTCTTGGCCTTGTTCTTCTTTGCCGCCTGCTTTCTCCACGTCGTGCTCGTCTTCGGGTTGGACGCCGGCGGCTCCGTCATGCTTGTCTTCTTTCTCTGGGGCGGCGACCGGCTCCTCCGGCTTTACCGCATGTTCCGCTTTGGCGCCCCGCGCGCAACCATCCTGTTGGTGAACGACGACACGTTGGTGGTGCGCGCCCCGCGCCCCGCTCTGTGGGTGCCCTTCCCCGGCTGCTACGTCCACCTCTACTTCCTCCACCCCACCACTGTGTACCAGAGCCATCCCTTCAGCATCTGCGACCTGGTGTTGCACGAGCGCGAGGTGCTGGTGTATATCAAGGTGAAGAGCGGCTTGACGGCGCGCATGCGCGAACGCGTGTTGCGCGCCAACGGCAGCGACCGCCCGTTGCTTTCCGCCGCCCCCTCCATCTCCATGCGCGTCTCCATGGAGGGCCCGTACGGCAATCCCACCGACATGTCCGTGTACTCGAGAGTCGTGCTTGTCGCGGGGGGGCTGGGCATCCCCGGGCTTTTCCAGCACGCGCTCGAGTTGGCCCACAGCGGCGCTCTGCATGTGCGCTTGGTGTGGGTGGTGCGTGACATGGACGCCATCCGGTGTTTTGCGGAGGAGTTGGCCACGTTGCAGGGCAGTGGCGTGACCGCGGAAGTGTACCTCACGCGGGGGACGCCGACGCCGCCGCTGCCGCCGCACGTGCGGCTCCTCTCGGGCCGCCCCGACGTGCACGCGTTGGTGGCGAGTGCTGTGTGCCGCGATCGGTCCGCTGTCGTGGGCTGCGGACCCGGTGTCTTGTGCGACCAGCTTCGGGCGGAGGTGGCGGCGCTTGCTGCCGGCAAGAACCCGCCCAACGTGACGTACTTGGAGGAGCTCCAGGTGTGGTAGCCTCATTTGGATGTCCACGGCTACACCTCTTCGTCCTCGTTCTCGCCCTCCTCCACCTCGTCCTCGATCTTGTACCGCCGGCTCATGATCTCCGCCTGCACCGCGTTCAATAGCATCACAAGCGCCGCCAGCCACCAGGTGACCCAGCCAATGCCGTGCAGCTGGCTGAACAGCATGATCCCACCCCACACAGTCGGCCCGATGAAGCGCGCAAGCAGGGCAAGCAGAATTGTGGTCCCGTTGATCAACGCGCGGTGTTCCGCCGGCAGCGCGTGGTGGATGAGCATGATGATGTGGGGCATGCAGTTGGTGCCAAACAACACCCGGAGCAGTGTGAGTGCGTACACGCTCCCGAGCGTGAGCCAGCGCGGAAGCTGCGGCGCAAGCGTGAACACCGTGAACGGCACCGCGAGGTACAACACAAACAACGCCACGAGTGCCGACTTGACGATCGTGTAGATCCCGAAGCTCCGGTCCACGATCGGGAAGATGAGGATCACAATCATCACACCCGCAAACCCCGTCGCCAGGATCAATGTTCCGATCGTCGACAGATCGAGACCAAGCCCGCCGTAGATTGTGAACGGGAAACGACACCGCTCGTATTCCCGCGGCAGCGCCATCATCACCGGGAGGAACTCGTCCCACACAACCTGCGCCATCAGAAGAAAGAAGTTGAGCGACACGGCATTGATCACCCCGGGCGTGAATGCCTTGCTCCAGTGGCTCGCCGCCTCGGGACCCTCGGCTGTCTCGCCCACCAGGTACGTCCGGATGAGCGCAAGCGACGCCCGCCGGGAAACTGGACCAAACAGGTGGACCGACGACGAGTCGATGCTGTCGCTGGTGATGTTGCGCCGCACCGGCGGCCGTTCCTCGGTGTACGCGATCGGGGAGTCGCCCACCAACGGCGTCTGCTCGTCGCCTTCCGGGAACACCTCGATTCCGTCCTCCGATCCCAGCGACAGCGCGGCTCTTCTCACCGCGTCAAGAGCCGCAACGGCCAGCGGCTGCCGGCGCATCTGCCACGGCCGCGCCTTCACCTCGAACCCCAACGCGCGTAAAAGACGGTCGCCAAGCTCCAACCCGCGGTCCCGCCGTTCCTTCAACTGTGGGTGCGTCTCCTCGAGAAAGAGGAACCCGGCGGCGATGCTGAACGCGCAGAACAGCGCGCACACAACGTTGGGGAGCGCGTATGGGTAGGCCTGTCTGAAGCTGGCGTACGACTCGTACGCCGCAAGGGTCTTGACGTCGGGGGTGTTGGTGAGGAACCCGCCAATCAACGGCCCGATGATCAGCCCCACATTCCACAACAACGGGAGGGTGCTGAAGGCGATTGCCTGGTGGCGCCGCTCGTGGGCAATCTCGCCCAAGACGGTGCGCAACACACCCATGTTGCCGTTCAAGCTCCCCATGAGAACACGGGCGGCCACTGCCATGGCGTACAGCAGCAGAAACCCGAACACGAGCAACAGCACCACCGTGCCAGAGGCGCCCGTGAGGAGAATCCGCTTGCGGCCAAAAACGTCGGCGGCACGGCCCCAGTGCACCCCGCAAAGAAACTGCGCAAGCGCAAACAGCGCCAGGAGATACCCCGCGTACTTCAGCACGTCCGCCTCGTCCTTCGCCACGCCAAAGTCCCGCACCATGAAGTAGACGTACGGAAAGAGACTCGTGAAGGCGATCGGCTCGGCAAACTGCAACAAGCCGACGACAACAACCTGCCGCACGGGGAATCCCGCCATCTGCTCGCGGAAGGAGGTTTTGCGAGTCATTCGGGAAGAAGACGGCAACACTTTGCCACCGAGAAGCCGCTGCTCGATCAAGCCTCGCCGGCACGGCGTGCGTCATGCATGCACCCTGCGCTGCGTCCGAGAACCGGGGAGCAGGCAGAGCACCCGTGTGTCCCCTGGACAGCGGAGGCAGCAAGTGGTCGTCGCCGTGAGGCAGCCAGCCGCGCCGGCCGGCACTGCCCGGGCGTCCGAAGAAGCGTGCCCGAGTCCCGGTGGTGGGGCCTCGGAGATATCGCCTCTGCAAGACGGGAATGTGCCACCTGCACACCGGCCACCCAAGACCGACAACTGCAGGAAGCAGGCCCGACGCGGGCCCGTGCCGCGCCGCCAACGCCGGACCAGACACCTGCGTGGCAGGCTTGGCGCGCACGAGCGCAGCTCGAGATGGCGCCGCCCCACGCCGCGCCGAAACCACGTCGCCGTCTGCCAACCTCCCCCGCCGTGTGCCGGGGTCCGTCGCTGCCTGCGCCGCAACGGCCGCCACGGCCGCGCCGCGACCGCCACGAGCACGCCGCAACAGCGGACCCGGACCCAGGTCACGTGTGTGGTCATTCCAGGTGCACGGGTGTTCCCTGCGTCGGGGCGCATCGTGCATCCCGATCAGGCAACAACAACAACAACCCCAAACAACCACACCGCGTTTGTTCCTGTGCGATATGCTGTCCGATCTCCTTGACAAGAAGTTGAAGCACGAGTTGGCCGAGTTGGCGGAGGAGTTGGGCCTCACGCCGCGCGCACGCGACAAGAAGAAGGAGCTCGCCGGGCTGATTCTCGACCACTTGGTGCGCAACGCCCAGTTTTACGACGACGAGCGCTACGCGCCGTACTACCCGGAGGGCTTCACGCCCGCGGAGGCCGCCGCGTTCATCGTCGACGGCGATGACGAGGAAGAGGAGGAGGAGGAGGAAGAGGCTGACACCGAAACGCTCGTGGCGGAGGCCAACGACGACGACGAGGACGGCGACTTTGCTGCCCCCAAGTTCCCGTTCGTGGAGAAGGTGGTGGACCCGCTCATCAACCTCCAGGAGCAGGCGGTGGCCCAGTTCTACAAGCTCACGGACCTGCTCGGCGTGACGGTGGCTGAGTACAGCGACGAGGCGCGCAGCCACCTCAGCGACGTGGTGACGTTGCTGAAGGCGGCGGCGGGGTTCGAGGCAGCCTTGTATCTCCACGCGATCGCGCCGCACGTGCCGTTGCGCAGCTTCCCTGTGTTTGACAACGTCAAGTTCCTGCCCGACTTTGTGGGCCTGCTCCCGGTGCTGGACCTCCGGGAGTTGTTCAGCGTGCGCACCGCCTACGCGCTCTCGGCGTGGGGGCTCTTGACGGTGGCGCTCCCGTTGGTGCTCCTGTACTACGTCAACCTCAGCACCCGCGGCGGCGAGCGCGTGCACACGTTCGATCCGTTCACGTACAACGTGTTCCGCGTGGTGTTGTACCAGTGGGTCTTCCTCCATGTGGTGGGGCTGTACTCCGGGCTTGGCCTTTGGTTCCGCCAGCTGTGGGTCGAGTCGCAGACGACCAAGGCGCTCCACTTCTTCAGCCAGTTGTTGGTGGAGCTCGGTGCGGTGCCGGTGGTGACGGGCTACGTGCTTGTGTTGGTGACGCTCTACGCGCAGTTCGCCTCTTAGAGGGTGTGGCGCGGCGCGCATGGCAACCGGTGTTATCGGGCGCGCCTGGCTTGTTCCATAGTGTATTGTTATGTGTAGCTGATCCGGTAGCACGGCCTCGATTGGCTACAGACGCGCAGCCACCGCCCGCGCCCCACGACCAACCAACAACCCTATGACACTTACTTGGAGCCCTCGCGGAACGAGATGGCGGCCTCCTCGCCCATGGCAGAGATGATGGTCACCATCAAGTCCTTGCCCTCGTCGAAGGCAGCCTGGAGCTGCTCGCCGATCTCGGTCTCGGGCACGCGCACGTCGTCCTTGGTGTCACCGTCAGCGGTGAGGAGGGACAAGTAGCCGTCGTCGATGTCCAAGAGAGAGAACTCCTGGCGGCCGACGTTGGGCACCTCCATGTTGTGGGTGGAGGGAGACAAGTCCTCCAACTTCTTGCCGGTGAAGATGTCAATGGCCACCAAGTGCACCTTGGCGTGACCGTGCTTGCCGGTCTTGGAGGTGGACATGTCCACGATCTTGCACGGGCGGCCCTTGATCACCACGTGGCCGTTCTTTCTGAGCGCAGAGCACTGCATCGGGAAGGTGGCGGCGGCGCCGGCATCGGCGGTCTCAAAGTGGTGCTCGTCGTCAGACATGGTGAATAATAAGGTGGGAAGGAGAACAGCGGAAAAATGGACGAAAAAAAAGTCCCCGCAGACCGCGCGGCTGTCGGCACGGCTGAGTAAATCGGGGAACAGCAATCAGCAGGGTAACCGGCCCTCGGTGCCGCAGGCGCAGGGTGCAGGATGTCGCTGGGTGCAGGAGACCCCGCGTGCAGGAGACCCTGGGTCACGCCTTGCCGAGCGCGCGCAAGTCACTCAACACCAGGTCGGCGTCCAACGCGAGGTTGATCGTGCTCGCGGCGCCGCGGCGGTGGGGCCCGGGCTTGCGTGCCGCCTCGTGCAACCCGTTGGCCACAAGCGCGCGCTTCTGCCGCTCGTTCGTCGGCACCGCCGTTGTGCGCGCGCTGTTCCGCAGCAGCCGCGTGCCCGTGCCGCTGTCCAGCTCGTCCGCCATGTCCGCCGGCCCGTCCCCGTGGGGTGTGCCGTGGCTCCCGGCCGCCGCAAGCCGCCGCCGCTTGAGCCCGGGGTGCGCCTCGGCGAGCCGTGCCCGCTCGTTCTCCGCGTACCGCCGCATGTCGGGCGTGAGCAGATGCAAGATGTGTGCCAACTCCTCGTCCGCGGCCAACGGGAGAAAAAGCAGGAGCGGCTCCGCGCGCACGGGCTCAGTCCGCGCCGGCGTCGTCGGCCCGCTGGTCCGCTGCGCCCGCATCAGAAGCACGCGCGTGGACAACAGCTCCCGCAGGCTCGGCCGGTGCAACTGCACCTCCAGCTCCGAGCTCTCCACCAGCAGGCCGTCGCTGAGGCTGCCGAGCTGGTCCGACTGCAGCGCCAGCGCCTCCGGCAGCGTCAGGCCCGTGTGGAGAACGCGCGGCGCCCGGGTGCCGCCGTCGCTGCGCTCGCCGCCAAACCCGGCGCTGATCAACTGCCGCAGCTGTGGCGTCCCGAGCACAAACAACGAGCTGCGCTCGTGGTTGGCCGCCTCCTTCGCAAACTTGTCACGCTGTGCCACCAAGTACGCCTTCAAACCGCACAACTTCTCCACCGCCACGCTCGACACCTCTTCGTAGTGCTGCTCCATGTCGTCGAGATATGCATCCACCGCCTCCAACGTGTCGTACTGCACCAGCAACCGCAACCGCACCAACTCGCAGTCGCGCGCCTCCGCAAGATCCTGGTCGAGCTCCCCAAACTCGGGGTCTGCCTCGCGCTGCACCATCACCGTGCCCTGGAACTTGTGGGTGTCCAACCGCTTGATCCGTGCCTCCAACTGGTGCCTGTACGTGTGAAAGATGGCGTCGCGGTGCGTCTCGATGAACACGTCCCGCATGTCTTGCAACAGCTCCGGGTGCGTCCGCCAGTCGTACTTCTTGTGCTTGGCCGTGAGCTCCCGCCGCACCGTGTCGCTCACCCGCTGGAACTCGTTGCGGAGCCGCAGTGTGAGCACGTACGAGTACACCGTCCGCTGGGAGGGTGCCCGGTTGTCGCCCAACTGCGGGCCCGTCGGCTTTGCGTCGGCATCGCTGCCGGGGCTGGGTTGACCCGAGTCGGGCGACGGCAGCGGGCCGCGGGCAATCTCGTAGAGCCGCGCTCGCGAAAGCGGCGGCACTGCCGGCACCGCCGCCATGCTTGCGCGCACAATGCTCTGCAACGCATGCGCCGCGGCCTCCACCTGTCGCGCCTGCTCCGCCTCGTTCTGCTCTGTGGTGTGGCCCAAGATGCTCTCCAACCGCATGGGCGCCGGCTGTGTCAGCAGCCTCTCGCCCCCAATCACCTCCACGGAGGACTGCATCTTGGGCACGAACGAGGGCACCGGGAGCGGAAGACGCGGCGACGCGTGCATCGGACGCGCCGCCATCATCGGCGATGGGCGGTGTGGCTGCGGGCGCGATGGGACGTGTGCCCGGGCCTGTGCCTGTGCCTGCGCCATCGCCTCGGCCCGGGCATGTGCCTCCACGCGTGCCTGGAGCTCGGCACGGGCTTGCGCCTCGCTGCGCATGTGTGGCGGCGCCATCGGCGGCATGCCCTGGCTGCTTCCAGAGTGCCAGAGGCTGTCGTGCTGGTGTGGCAAGCCAAAGGGCCCGTCGGTCTGGAGCTGGCCGACCGACCCGCGCCGCCGCTTCCACGGCTCGGGCGGGCGCTGTGCAGGTGGCGACGCCGCGCCGGCAGCCCCGGCTGGCGACGGGCGGGCCGCAGCAGGCGGCAGGGACGCAAACCTGGAGGCATCGCCGCTCCACGGGCGCGGGTGGCTGCTATAGGGTGCCTGGAGCACGCCACCGTACACGGGTGCGCCGGAGTAATAGGCGTGGGCGCCCAGGTGCGGTGCAAGCGGCGCGCCGGCAGCGTCCACGGCATAGCCGGGAGGCGCCAGGTAGAGGGGGTAGGGCGGTGCGCTGCCGTACGGCGGCGGCGGGTATCCGGTGGGGGGCGGGAGATAGCCCGGGCCCGGCGGATGGTGGCCGGGAGGCGGGAAGCGCTGGGGATCCGCCAGACCCGGCGGGAAGTGGTGGCCCAGATATCCCTGGTGCGACTGCAGAGCGGTGTGGCCGGGAATGGCCGGGCCGGGAGCGTAGCCGTGCGGGTACATGGGCGCGGTCGAGCGGTGAGAGGGGCTGGGGAGCGGCCGGTCGCAGGAGGCCACGGGAGAGTCGCCAGGGGCAGTTCTGCGCGGCGGGCACTTCGCGTCGATTGTGGACGCAAGCGTAACACGCAGCACGGAACGGGGTGCGTGGTCGTCGGGGGGGCCGGGGCACGGACACGGACTCGTGGGTGGGCGCCGTGGAGGGTGGGGCGTGGGGAGAGGGGCGCAGGCAGGTCCGGGCGGTGGGGAGCGGTTGTTGCGGGAAGAGCGCGCTAGAGCCGGTGGACGTTGGCGCACTTGCGATGCACGCGAGGGGGCGAATGCGCCGAGTATGTGCGGATCTTGCAGCAGGCGCGAGAGCAGGCGCCAGGCGCGGAGAGGCGGGGAGAGCGAGCACGGAGAGGCACGCGGTGCGGAGACAGGCAGGGGGGCGGCAGACGGGGGCGGGGCGCGTGCCGGCATGGGGGCGCTGGCGGTGGAGCGCTTGCCGTGGGTGAGACTGGCGCAAGTCTGCGTCGGGCAGCGCACCATGGACGCGGCGGGCTGCATGGCGTTGCAGCCAAAACGCACGGGCTCGCGTCAACCGGCGTCACGCTGCGTCGAGACGCAGTGCCATGCAGCACGGCGCAGGGAACACCGAAATCCAAATCGTCCGGCGGATGCGCGGGGGTGCACGGGTGCGTGCTGTTTATCGGGGCGCTTGGGTGTTGCGCCATTGCTACTCCTTTGCGGCGTGCTTCCTGCTGGTGTTTGCCCGTGGGTTTTCTGTTTTTGCTGGTGATCTACGGTGCTGCGCATGTCCGAGTTTGAGCCGGGCGACCGGGTCTTGTCCAAGATGCCGCTGTACCCGCAGTGGCCCCTGGTGGTGGTGCCGGCGGACCGCATCCCGGCCAACATCCTCCAGCGAAAGCCCAAGGGGGGCGGGGTGCGCTACTGCGTCAAGTACATTGGGGACGCCACGTTTTATTGGAACAAGGGCACGGAATTGAAGCCGTTGCTGGACGAGATGATTGAGCAGTATTTGAAGGGCAAGAAGAAGGGGTCGCAGCTCTTCAAGGCGTACCAATTGGCCAAGACCAGACCGAGTTTGGACGACTTGTTGAGGGACGAGGACGGCGGTGGTGACGACGATGACGACGATGCCGACGATGCCGACGACGCCGACGAAGACGGCGACGACGACGCCGATGAGGACGGCGATGAGGGTGGCGAAAATGGCAAACCCACC
>JAJMSD010000056.1:0-48668 GCA_030558265.1 [Candida] pseudocylindracea
CCCCGCCGCCCGCCACCGCCGCCGCCGCCGCTCCCGCCGCCGACCGTGTCAGGGCGCGCGCCGCGCACGCCCGCCGCCGGCACCGCAGCCTCCGTGTTTCCCCACACTCGCGCGCGCGCCTTCCCGCAGCTTCCGCGTGGAAAATCAAACACCTCACCACTCCTTGTTCCTGCCGCCACCCGCCATCGCCGGTCCGTCCTCGATCCACACGCGCAATGTCGGATCCGTTCAACCCCCTGCTCTCCAGCCAGATCGGCAGCCAGAACGACCCGCCCCGCACGCGCTCGCGCGCCGGCACCCTACCGCTGCGCTTCGGCCAGGGCGCGCCCTTCGCCATGACGCCCGGTGTGAACGGAGCCGCAGGCGTGCCCATCGCACCCGGCGCCGCCATGACGCCCGGCATTCCCTCCAGCGGATCCACCTCGGCAGCACCGCTGCCCGCGCTCACGCCGTACGCGCTGGGCGAGCCCACACAGGGCCGTCTCCGCAGCGGCCTGATGATGCTGACGCTGACAGGCACCACCCTGATCTGGAACGACCCGGTGGTGGAGAACGGCTCCTCCCACCGCTCGCTGATTGTTCCCACCGAGACCTTTCTTGATGCCCCCGCCGCCACGTCCCAGGCGGACATGTACGCCGCCACACGCCCGCGTCTGTACACGGCCAACTTTGCCTTCCCCCAGGACCTGCCGCAGTTCCACCTCCCGCCCAGCGACTATGGCTTCCCCCGCACCGAGCTCCTGCAGACGTTTGCGCCCATGTCCAACGACTTTATGCCGCAGGTGAGCGCCGGAGCCGCCGCCGCCGCCGCTGCCGCTGCTGCCCAGGTGTTCCGCGACCAGAACCGCCCGCGTGCGAGCACATACACGACCGGGTTCCCGGGCCAGACGCCGCACACGCACTTGGAGCCGGCGCCCGTGCCGCTTGTGCTTGACCAGGTGGACCGCCGCAGCTGCCCGTTTGTGCTGCTGTTCCAGAACCCCACAATGGGCCCCACGCACACATTGGTGCTTGTGAACCTCCCGCCGCCGCTGGCGAGCTGCAACCCCGCCACGCTCCACCACTTGTTTGCCAAGTTTGGCGTCGTGGTGCTGTTGCGCCTCGGAACCAACAACGAATTCTGTCTCGTGCAATACCAGCTGGTGGAGCAGGCCATGCTTGCCAAGGCGAGCGTCACCCACCAGGAGTTGATGCCGGGGTATCCCTGCATTGTCGCGTTTGCGCAGGTGTTGGAGCCGGTGCCGCAGCACCCGTCGCCGCCCAGCGCGACTGCAGGCAGCGGCGGGGCCATGCTGGCCGGGGCACCGCCGCAGGTGCTGCCGACACAGGAGCTCCCGCCGCCACGGAGCCACCTGCTGAGCGACCCCGGCGTGGCGCCGCTTGGCGAAGCGCCGCGTTTGGAGAGCCTCCAGGACGAGGTTCTCCGGGGCGCGGGGGTGTTGGCGCTGTTGCCGAGCGAGGCACAGACCCACGCACGCCACATTGTGCAGCACGCGGTGCGGCAGCTGCGCGAGTACACGGCTCTGTTGGGGCAGCAGCCCAAGATGGGCGCGCGGTTGTTCGACGCGCCCAAGTTGCGCGAGATCCGCAAGGGCATTGACAGCGGTGCGCTCAAGAAGCACGACATTGAGGAGTTGGCGTTTGCGATGCTTGACGAGCTCCCGGAGTTGCTGAGCGACTACCTCGGCAACACGGTGGTGCAGAAGTTGTTTGAGCACAGCCTGGACGTCGTCAAGACGTGCATGGTGCGCGTCGTGGCGCCGTACATTCTGCAGATGGCGGCGCACAAGAACGGCACGTGGGCGGCACAGAAGATGATCGCGGTGGCCACCACGCCGTTGCAGAAAGAGACCATTGCGCGGGCGTTGGCACCACACGCGGCAGCGCTCTTTAACGACCAGTTCGGCAACTACGCCTTGCAGGGGTGTCTCCGCTTCGGGGTGCCGTACAACGACTTTGTGTTTGCGGCGGTGCTTGCAGACTTTATGCGCATTCTGCAGGGCCGCTTTGGTGCGCGGCTGGTGCGGGCGTGCCTCGAGGCGAGCGACACGCGCCCGGAGCAGCTGGCGCTCGTGGCCGCGTGCATTGCGGCCCATGCCGAGTGGTTGGCCACGGACGCGAACGGCGCGCTTCTTCTCACGTGGTTGTTGGACACGAGCGGCCTCAACCACCGCCACGAGATGGTGGCGCCGCACCTCCTCCCGCACCTTGCGCGCTTCGGCATGCACAAGCTCGCGGGGCTCACGGTGCTCAAGGTGGTGAACCACCGCAGTGCGGCGCTGGCGCAGATCCTCGAGGCGTTGTTTGGCGTCGCGCCGGACGCGCGTGTGTTGCCGGAGCAGCCCGTGGCCCAGCCCGTGTTGGAGCAGGTGTGTGCCGACGCAGCCCACGGCGCGAACTTTGTGTTCAAGGTGTTGGTGCTGCCGGCGCTCGAGGGCGAGTACCGCCGCTTCTGCATCGCGCTGGTGCGCGCCATCTTGCTTGCGCTCAACGTGCAGGGCTTCCACGGCTACAAGCGGCTCATGGAGGAAGTGGGGCTTTCGTCGCGGCCCGACGGCCAGCGCCAGCGCCAGCAGCCGTACACGGCGCACCGCGCCCCGGCCGCGGGGCAGCAGCTCGCGCAGAACCCGCGCTATGCGGCGCCGCTGCCGGGGTACGCGCCGTACACGCCGGGTCTCGAGACGCCGGGGCTGTACTTTGCGCCGCCGGCGCAGCTGGAGAACGACTATGCCATCATGCAGCACTTGGAGCAGTTGCTGTTGCTGCTGGCGGCGTTGGGCTACTCGGTGCCCGGCCTGCCCAGCGGCGGCTATGCCCAGTAGGCGTCCATTGCGTATTTAGCCTAATGACTAGAACGAACGAGGGATGCGGCGCTCAGGGACCCACCAACGGGTCGCGCTCGCCCGCGCGCGGCTGCGAGTGGAGCTGCAAGAACGCCATCTCTTCCGTGGTCATGCTCTCCGGGTCCGCGACGTAGCGCGCGTGGAGCTGCTCCCAGCGCTCGCGCGTCTCGTCCCGCGGCGGCGTGCTCCCCGTGCAGAAGATGGTGTATGCCGTCGAGAGCACGACGATGCCCACGAAGCTAAAGAAGAAGGCCCGCTTCACCTGCTCAAGACGCGTCATGGGGCTGCGGCGCCTCCTCGCCCAAGATGGTGCTTGCGTCGCCGGCCGCTGCGTGCAGGAGACCGTGGGCGAGCTGGCCGGCGGCGGCGGCCTCGACGTGGGAGACGCCGTGGACGCAGACCTGGCCGAGGCTGAGGAGCGTCGGGTGGCCCCAGTTGGCGGCCACCTCGAGCCGGAGCGCGCGCACCGGCACGCCCAGCTGGCGGTACGCGTCGGGCACGGCGCACGAGCCGGGCGTGCTCTCGCCGGGGTGCGGCACCTCGCACTCTGCCACCGGCACCCACGCCGCGAGATCGCTGTGTGTGCGCGGCGGGAACATGTCCATGGCGGCACCGAGACGTGCGCGGTCGCGCGGGTCCGCGGGGAGCGCGTACACGCGGACACGGCGCGGCGCACTGGCAAGAAACACCGGCGCCTCGAGGGCCGTGGGGCGGTGGAACGAGAGCTGTGCAAGGTGCACGGGCGTGCTGAGGCGGATGCCCACCAGCGCGCCCTCGAGAGGCGTGAGAAAGTAGCCCTGCGGCCCGAGCACATGTGTCGCGTCCACCGAGTGGTTGCGCGTGACAAAGTCGTACCACCCCAAGAGTGCCTTGCCGTACCACGACCGGTCGGGCTCCACGATCGTGCGCAGGGTGTGGCGGCCAAGGATGACCGCCCCACCAGAGCCCAGCGCGTAGTTGCGGAGAGCGGGGGCTGCCGGAGGGTCGGGCTGCTGCAGAAGCGCCTGTGCGAGGCCGGCGCGCACGGCGGCATTGATCTGTTCAGCAAGCTCCTCAGAGGATGGCCCGGTGGAACCGGTTGGCGCTGGGCGGGCAGCAGCCTCCTGGGCCACCGCCGAGCGGAGGTACTCGTGGAGCGCGTCGCGGTTGCGGTTCTCGAACTGCGCCCACGGCTCGCGGTGGCCCGCCACGTACTCGGCGACGTACGCCGGCAGCACCCCCAGACCGGGCGCGTGGGGCATGGCCGCCACCGCGTCGGCAAAGCGAGAGACGGCTGCGTTGAGCTGTGCAAGCTCATGCTGTGTGGACGCGGCCATCTGCTCGAGCGCCAGAACGCGCGACGCAACAGGCTCCGCGCGCCACGGACCAGCCACCAAGCCGACAGACACGGCAAGAAGGACAAGCCACGGGAGCCACCGCTCGACTGCGCCCCGGCCGGTGGGCCGCACCGGCGTGCCGGCCGCGGCTGGCGTCGTCTCCGGCGCGGCCGCGCGCGTGTCGGGCTCGTCCACGAGAAACTCGCTCACCTTGCCCTCGAGCATCTGGGCGTAGCACGCGTTAAGAAAGTCCGCCTCGCCCTCCAGCAACGCGTCCAGCTCCGGTGCCGGCGACGAACGCGCGTCGTGGATGTACGGCACGCGCTTGGGCACGCGTGCAAACAGCGACATGAGATGTGGTTGCATGCGGCGCGGCCGCCTGTCTGCTGCGTCTACGCCCCGGGCTCGGCCGTCGCCTCCGCCATCGCCGCCAGGAGCTGTGGATCGCCGGCCCAGTCGACGTCCGTCGCCACGATGAACGCCACGAGGAGCTCCGCAAGAATGGCACTGCGCGTGCGGTACTTGGCGAGCCGCGCCTCGAGCATGGCCGTGTCAGCCGACGCCGCCGCGGCATTGCGCTCCAGCAAGCGCGCCGCCGCCGCTCGGAGCTCGGCCACACGCTCCGCAAGCTGCTGCTGGCGCGGGCCCGCAGCCTCGGTGGCGCGGGCAGCGGCCACGGCGGCCGCCGCATGCTGCCCCAACGCGGGCGCAAGCTCGAACGCGCCGGCGTCGCGCGCGTCAAGAAGCTCGCGCCACCGCAGCGGCTCCGCGCTGTGCACCACGCTGAGAACCGGCTCCACGAGCGCTGTGGTCTCCACGACGCGCCGCCGCACGCGGAGCATGTCGTCGAGACGGTGCACGCGGTGGCGGAGCAGCGCTGGCGTGCCGTCGTCGTCGCCGGGCGCGAGGTCTGCGGTGTTGGCAAGAAGCGCGTCGCGCTCGGCGGGCTCGACTGCGGCCGGCGCGTTGGCCAACACCATCAAGCTGTCGAGCTGCGCGAGGAGCTGTTCGTGGGTGTCGAGAAGCTCCCGCTCGAGCTGTGCGACAAGTGAGGGCTCGGCGTCGCGGGCGTCGCGGGCGTCGGGTCGCGGCAAGGCGGGCTGTGTGTCGGGCTGTGTCGCCGACGGCGTGTCTGGCGGCGTGTCTGGCGGCGTGCCTGGCTGCGTGTTTGGCTGCGACGCCGGCGCCAGCTCGTCCATCGCGTCGCTCATGTGTGTGCTCATCGCCATGCTGTTCGCGTTTCCTCCCATCTACAGCTTCCCGCCGTTCTTCACCAGGCAGGTGAACGCCGACGCGTGGGACCTGCAGCTCCAGCAGTGGCAGGAGCTCGTGCTCCTGTACGCGCGGCACCACCGCATCTACGTGTTGAGTCCCACCGGCGCCCCGCTCCAGGCAACGGTCGAGGACGAGGACGTGGAGACAGCGGTGCCGCCCGCGGCGCCGCTCTTTACCAACACCGAGATCGGCCGTCTGCTCCGCCAGGAGGTGGTGCTGGAGATCTGGGCCGCCATGGTGCGCAGCGGCACGGCCGAGTATCTCGACGGCAAGAAGCCGGCGCTGGGCACCGGCAGCGTGCTCGTGTACTGGAAGAAGCCGCTGGAGTGGGCCCAGTTGATTTTGGAGTGGGTCGAGACGACGGGCCAGCAGGGTCTGATCTTGACCTTGTTCGAGCTCCGCTCGCTGGACGCGGTGCGGGCGCAGCCGTGGTTCCGCATCCACCCGGCTGTGTTGCAGAAGGCGTTGGCTGCCTTGGTGAAGCAGGGCCGCGCGCAGGTGTTAACCGAGGACGGCGAGGTGACGGGTGTCAAGATTGTCTAGAGACGCGGCGCCGTCTCTCCGCTGTACACCGACATGCGGTTGTACCACCCCTTCACCCACGCGTCGTGGATCAAGTCGCCCACGGGCCGGTGCGGGTCCAACTGGATGATCTTCTGGCACCAGTACGCGATGGCAAACGCCTGGAAGTCGACCCAGCGCGGAAACTCGCCCGTGAGGAACCGCTGCAGCCGCACGAGGGCCACCTTCTCGAGGTCCACGCCGTCGCTCTCCTCGCTCTCCATCACCTGCGCGAGCAACTGCAGCGCCGTCTCGCCCGGCGCGGCGGGAACGTCGGCCAACACACGGTACAAGCCGCTGTTGAGGAACTGCTCGACGCCGCGCCACATGCGCTGCGTCTTGGCGGTGTCCGAGAGCGTCGCCGCCATGTCGACGCCCATGCGCGGGAGCTTCACGGTAGCAAAGTACACCCGGTCCTCCTCCGGCAACGCCTTGGGGGCGGTGCAGCACGCAACCGCCTCCGCCACCTCGATCATGGCGGCGTGCACCACCTCCTCCGCGCGCGCGCAGAAGACGCCGCAGCCGCGCTCCACCTTGGGCGTGTCGGGAAACGTTTTGTTGAGAAAGTCGCGGATCTCGTCCAGGCCCATGACGCACACGCCGCCGTAGGTGACGGCGGGCAGCGTGTAGTGCGGCGCCTCGGGCCACGGTGCGGCGCCAGCGGCCGCCAACACGCGCGGGAGCTCGGTGTAGGTGACAAACTTGGTGGTGAACGGGATGCCCTTGTAGTTGAGCATGGCGCGCGCCTTCATGGGGTTGGGCGCCCACTGCCGGGGGGTGAGCTCCGAGTAGAGATCGTACAAGACAAGCGACATGGGAGAAGGGGCGGCGCGGCGCGGGGCATCTGGAGCGTGACTGCGGGGGCGTGGTTTGTCAGCATTGCTGGCGCGGGCCGGGCCAGGGGCCCGACGGACTACCGCTACACCGCGTACTTGATCAAGCGGCTGTACCACAGCTTGACCCACGGGTCCTTGAACAACTCGCCGCCCGGGTACGCCGGGTCGATCGCCGACACGCGGTCGCACCAGAAGGCAATGCCAAACGCCTCGAAGTCGACCCACGTGGGCGTCTCGCCCGTGAGAAACGACTGCAGCTGGATCTTCTTGACTGCCGCGCCGTCCACCTTGCCCTCCAGAGCCTCCTGCAACAAGCGCTGCGTCAACTCGGTGTCCGAGCCGTCCGCCGCGTGGGACGCTACCAAGTGGAAGATGCCCTTGGTGAGGAACGAGTCCGCCGCGGCCCACAACTGGGCGCGCGTCTCGGTGCTGCCAAGCACCTCGGGGACGCTGACGCCCGCCTTGGGCATCTTGGTGTCGACAAAGTACGCCGCGTCGTCCTTGGGCAACACCTTGGTGATGAGCAGACACCCAAGCGCGCCCGCCGCAAAGATCATGGCCCAGTCCATCACCTCGTTACCCCTGGGGTTGTACCCGTTCACCGCGTCCGTCACCTTGGGCGTGTCCGGGAACTCCTTGTTCAAAAAGTCGCGGATCGCCTCGCTGCCCATCACGGTGGTGCCCTTGTAGGTGATGGCGGGGAGGGTGAAGTGCGGCGCCTCCGGCAACGGCGGGACGCCGAGCGGTCTGAGCGTCGAGTCGATCGTCGTGTAGTTTCTCCATTCGGTCGTGAACGGGATGCCCTTGTAGTTGAGGAGCGCGCGCGCCTTGACGGTGTTCGGCGACCATTGCGGCGGCGTGAGCGAGGACTCGAGGTCGTAGAGGACCACCTGGTCCCGGACAACAGTGGCTGAGGCAGACATGGCCGTCCGGCAGGACCGCGCAGAGCGCCGCCTCTTATAACACGGAAGCCCTACACGATGACAAATCCGCTGGTCCGGGCTGCCGAGCGCGGGGAGGGCGTGGTGACCGTTTGCATGCGCAGGGCTAGGGGGCGGGGTTGCCGCGACGCCGAGAGAGACAATTGGCTGCATTGGGCCCGGCCATCCCTTCGGCCGGGGGTCACCCGCGGGGCTAGGCGGCGTACGGCAACATCGCGGCGTACCACGCAGTGATCCACGGGTGGTGGAGGAGCGGCTCGGTGGGCGGGTGCGGGTCCCGGGGCGCGGCAATCTCGGCCCAGTACACAATGCCAAACACAACAAGGTCGATCCACTCGGGCGCCGTGCCCTGGAAGAAGGGGGTGGTGGGCACGCCGCCAAAGAGCTCGAACCAGCCGCTGTTGAACAAGGCGCGCACGCCGTCCCACGCCGCGCCGCTCTTGGCGCCGTCGTTGAGGTACGACTCCATGTCGAGGCCCTGGCGCACGCGCTTCTTCTCCTCAAAGTAGTCCACGTCCTCCGCCGGGAGCTGCCGCCACACGACGGCCGAGGTGACCTCGACGACGTACTTGAGCTTCGCGGCCATCACGTCGGTCTCCAACTGCGGGCTGCCGCCGGGGGGGAACGCGCGCACCACCGGTGTGTCCGGGAACGCGGTGTTGAGAAAGTCGCGGATCTGGTCGCTCCCCATGACCCACTGGTCGCCGCAGCGCATCGTCGGCACGGTGTAGTGCGGCACCGCGGGCCACGGTGCGACGCCCTCCGCCAGGAGCACCTGGGGGAGTGCCGTGTAGCTCACGAACCGCGTGGTGAAGGGAAGGCGCTTGTAGTTGAGCAACACCCGCGCCTTCATCGAGTTGGGGCTCCACTGCTGCGGCAGAAACTGCGACGCGAGGTCGTAGAGCACAATATCGGGCACGTCGCTCGGCGGCATGGAACAGGGCGGGTCAGACATGGGCGAGCCAGGCCCGTGAGTCAGGTGCCACACTACGGCCGCACGTGAGTCAGAGGTGCACGGGTGTCCCCGCATGACCTGCACTGATAACGCAGGCGGGCGCGCCATGACGCACAGCCCATCGCGGCGCGGTAGCGCGCACGGCAGGCGGACCCCCGTGACAGCCGGCCGCACATCCCCGCAGGATGGCGCGGGGCTGTGTGACCTTGCTCCCCCTGCTCTTCCCGCTGCCCGCCATGCCGGAGTACCCCCGCTTCAACAACAATCCCAAGTTCCACCCCATTGACCACATCTATGAGGACCGGTTGCGCCAGTTCCCCGACGGCGGCCAGTACCGCGACTTGAACCTCCCGCACTTCTACGACGTGGCGCGCTTGGACAACCTGCTGCTGCTGCTCAAGGACGGCGACACCAGCAGCGGCTTTGTCGACTTGGCGGTGCACGAGGTGCCTGGCACGGAGCGCCCGTTGTTCAAGGACGTCATCCCCTCTGCCAAGTTCTCGCCCGCGCACAAGGGCGACCTGTTCGGCCCCGCGTGGAAGACCTTCTGGTTCAAGGTGGCCATCCGCGTGCCGCTCGCGTGGGTCAAGCAGCTGCCAGAGAAGATCCACTTCCACTGGGACGCCGACAACGAGGGGTTGGTGTACACGACCAAGGGAAAGCCCTTGACGGCGTTTAGCGGCGGTGGCGAGCGGCCCATCTTCCCGCTCCCGGACGCGTGGGTCGATGGCGAGGTGCACCACTTCTACATTGAGATGGCATGCAACGGCATGTTTGGCGTGGGGGGTGCTGGCACCTACTTTCCGCCCGACAACAACCGCCACTTCCGCCTTAACCACGCCGAGTTGGTGTTCCCGAACCTCGAGGCGGACCGCTTGCGCTTGGACTTTTGGATGCTCAGTGACGCGGCCCGCGAGTTCCCCGGAGACCTGTGGCAGAAGCACAAGGCGCGCGCGCTCTGCAATGACATCATGAACGCGTTCAACTCGGACGACCCGCTGCTGATTGCCAAGTGCCGCGAGTTGGCCAAGACGTATCTCGGGGCGGACATTGACCTGGACGAGGTGTACCACACCAAGCCCAAGCCGAACAGGATCGACGTGTACGCCATGGGCAACTGCCACATCGACACGGCGTGGTTGTGGCCGTACGACGAGACCAAGCGCAAGGTGGTGCGGCTGTGGACGCTGCAGATTCTGCTTATGGAGCAGTATCCGGAGTACCAGTTTGTGGCGCTGCAGATGCAGCAGTTCAAGTGGCTCAAGCAGTACCACCCGGACGTGTTTGGGCGCGTGAAGGAAAAGTACCAGCAGCAGCAGTTCTTGCCGATCGGCGGGCTGTGGGTGGAGCATGACACCAACATGCCGAACGGCGAGCTGTTGCTCCGGCAGTTTGTGGTGGGCCAGCGGTTCTTGCAGGAGAACTTTGGCTTCCAGACGGACATCTTCTGGTTGCCCGACACGTTTGGCTACTCGCTGCAGATCCCGCAGTTGTGCCGGTTGAGCAACATCACCAAGTTCTTGACGCAGAAGTTGCTGTGGAACAACATCAACAACTTCCCCAACACCACCTTCAACTGGATCCTGTTGGACGGGCTGCAGGTGTTGGTGCACATGCCGCCGGCCAACACGTACACGGCAGCGGCGCACTTTGGCGACGTGTTGCGGCTGATCCACAACCACAAGAACATGGACGTGGACCAGCTGGGCTTGTTGTTGTACGGCAAGGGCGACGGCGGCGGCGGTCCCACGAGCGAGATGATTGAGAAGTTGAGACGGATCCGCGGGATCTCGAACACGGTGGGGTTGATGCCGACGGTCGAGGTGGGCAAGACGGTGGAGGACTTTTACCAGAAGGTGTTGGACAACACCGAGAACGGCCGCAAGCTTGCCGGGTGGAACGGCGAGATGTACTTTGAGTTGCACCGCGGCACCTACACGCTGCAGGCGTACGTCAAGAAGTACATGCGCATGGGCGAGGTCAAGTTGCACGACTTGGAGTACGTGGCTCTGTTGGTGCTGGTGGCGTGTCCCGACTACGCCTACCCCCGCAAGGAGTTGCAGGGCATGTGGGAGAACCTCTTGTTGTGCCAGTTCCACGACGTGTTGCCCGGGAGCTGCATCGAGATGGTGTACGAGGAGGTGCGCCCCATGTTGAAGAAGGTGATGGACACGTGCGACGACTTGGTGGCTGCCGCGTTGAAGCACTTGGACAAGAGCGCTGGCGACAAGCAGCTGGTGCCGCGGCCGCTCAACACGTTGCCGTGGGCGCGGAGTGAGGTGGTGGAGGTGCCGAGCGCGGCGGTGGCGGCGCTTGCGGCCGCGCCGGGGCTGGTGCAGGCGTGCGGCGAGACGCTGCTTGTGTCGATGAAGAGCGCGCCGCTGGCGCTCGCGACGATGGAGGCGACGCCGGTGCAGTTTGGCGCCAAGGCGTTCCAGAAGGACGCAGACGTGTTTGTGCTCGAGAACAAGAAGCTCACGGCGACATTCAAGAAGGGGCTTCTTGTGAGCCTCTACGACCAGGTGCACCGCCGGGAGATCATCGACGCGAGCGTGGGCACGGAGGGCAAGGACTTTGTGCTGGAGGAGGTGGTGGGCGGCAACCAGTTTGTGGTGTTGCAGGACACGCCGCTCAGCTGGCAGGCGTGGGACACGGAGTTGTATCTGTTGGACCAGTACCGGCCGGTGGGGTACCCGACGCTGGTGGAGGTGGTGAGCGCGGGGCCGGTGCGGGCGCTGTTGTTGATGAAGTTCGAGATCCTGAAGCTGAGCCGGATGCTGGTGGAGGTGCTGTTGGACGGGTTGCACGCGGCGGAAGACGTGCTGGTGCTCCGGTTCAAGTGCATGGTGGACTGGCACGAGCGGTGGCGGTTCTTGAAGGTGCAGTTCCCGACCACCATCACGACGGCGCTCAACGCGCTGTACGAGACGCAGTTTGGCGTCACGCAGCGGCCGACGCACTGGAACACGAGCTGGGACGTGGCCAAGTTCGAGGTGGTGCACCACAAGTTTGCGGACTTGAGCGCGCACAACTACGGCGTGCTGTTGGTGAACGACGGCAAGTACGGGGCGAGCATCCACGGCAACTTGATGCGGCTCCTGTTGTTGCGGCTGCCGGAGGCGCCGGACGCGCACTGCGACATGGGCTACCACGAGTTCGAGTACGGCTTGTACCCGCACGCGGGCCCGTTGGGCGTGGAGACGGTGCGCTTGGGGTGGAACTTCAACTACCGCGCGAGCTGGGAGCACCAGGTGCTGCTGCCGGCGGCGGCGGCGGCGTTGTCGCCGATCGCGTTGGACGGCGAGCCGAGCTTGGTGTTGCTGCACGTGAAGCGCGCGGAGGACGACGCGGACGTGACGACGCACGACTTGCCGCTCCGTTTCAAGGGCCACAAGCTGTTGGTGGTGCGGGTGTACGAGCTGTTGGGCGGCGCGGGCACGGGTGTGTTGAGCATCAAGTTGCCGGTCTCGGCGGTGTACAAGACGAACGCGTTGGAAGAGGAGGTGCTGGAGGAGACGGTGGCCACCGCGGGCGACGCCGCGCGCGTCGAGATCCTGTTGCGCGGCTTCGAGGTGGCCACGTACCGCGTGGTGTTGGCGTAGCGGAGCAAGTGTATGGTTTGTGCCTGCATGGTCGTGCGTCCCCCTGCATGCCTCGGTGCTGCATGCGCGTACCCCAAAGGTGTCCAATTTGCTCACCTGCTGGGGTTGGCGCGACTGCAGCCGGGGAGGCGCACGTGGGGCGCGGCGGAGGACCCTTGCGTCCCGCGTGCGCCCGCCACGGTGCCGACACTCACACGCGGCGCGGCGCGGCGCGACGCGGCGGCTCCCCCGGAAGTGACTGGCCCCCGCCATTATTCAGCAATGCATCTCGCCGGGTAACTGCCCGCGGGCTATAAAAGCGCCGGGTCGCCACAGTTGCGCCGCCCCGCACTCCACAGCGCAATGGTCAAGGCAGTTGCAGTTATCCGCGGCGAGGGCTCCGTTTCCGGCACCGTCACCTTTGAGCAGGTCTCCGAGAGCGAGCCGACCAAGATCTCGTGGGAGATCTCCGGCAACACGCCGGACGCGCTCCGTGGCTTCCACATCCACGAGTTTGGCGACAACACCAACGGCTGCACGTCCGCGGGCCCGCACTTCAACCCGTTCAAGAAGACGCACGGCGCTCCCGAGGACGAGAACCGCCACGTCGGCGACTTGGGCAACATCTCCACCGACGCGCAGGGCGTGGCCAAGGGCTTCAAGCTGGACACGCTCGTCAAGTTGCTTGGCGTGAACTCGATCATCGGCCGCACCGTGGTGGTGCACGCCGGCACTGACGACTTGGGCAAGGGCGGCAACGACGAGTCCTTGAAGACCGGCAACGCCGGCCCCAGACCCGCGTGCGGTGTCATTGGCTTCTCCTCCGTGTAGGCGCTAGGACTTCAATGCGTTACTGTCTATCCGCGTGCTCCCCGAGCACTGCCACCAGGTCGGCGTAGTATGTCGGCACGCTGCTGGCGACCGCGTCGGCCTCGGTGCTGATGCCCGTCAAGACCAACACCGTGTCGAGCCCCGCGTTGGCGCCGAACGCCATGTCCGTGTCGATGCGGTCGCCGACCATGCACGCGCTTGCGGGATCAAAGCCGGGTGTCGCGGCGGCAATGGCGTCCATCATGCCCTGTGCCGGCTTGCCCACAATCACCGGCGTGCGGTCCAGCCCCGTCGCCATGAACGCAATGGTGCAGCCCGAGCCCGGGAGACGCCGCCCACCGTCCACCGGCACGTCCGCGTCCGGGTTGGTGCCGATGAAGGGGATGGGCGGGTCCAACGTGGCGACGTACTGGAACGTGGCGGCGAGGTGGAGGTACGACATTTCGCGGAACAGCAGCACCACGACCGCCCGCACCGCCGGGTCGGGCGTCATGAGCGGGTGCAGGAGCAGGAAGGGCTCCTGAAGGCGCGGGTCGGGGCCGCCCGCAACCTCGTAGCCGGCGCGCTCCAACTCCTCCACCAAGCCGCCGCCGCCCAACACCCACACCTTCAGCCCCCGCGGCACGCGCGCAACGTGCTCGAGATACACCGCGGCCGCGTAGCCCGCCGTGAAGATGCTCGCCTCGTCGACGTCCGGGACGCCCAACAGGGCAAACTTGGCCACGTAGTCGCGCCGCAGCCGCGTCAGGTTGTTGGTGGCAAACACAAGACGCTTGCCGCGGCGGCGGAGCAGCGCCAACGCGTCGCGCACGCCGGGGAGAAGCCCGCTGCCGGCCCACAAGACCCCGTCGCAGTCAAACACGAACGTCGCGCGGTCCGCAACAAGGGCCGCCGCACGAACGGCGTCAAGACGTGCAGGCATGACTGAGATGCACGTTGCATCTCGGCGCCCCCGCTTCTTCCCATGCTGGAGCCCTTTGGCGGGTTCGACCTTGCGGACGGCGCGAGCGCGATCGCGATCGACGAGTACAGCACGCACATGGAGTTCGAGGCACCGCAGGCGGACCTCGTGTGTGCCATCTGCCAGCACCCGTTCACGCAGCCGGTGACGACGCTGTGCGGCCATACCTTCTGCCGCCCGTGTCTCGAGTTGGCGCTCGACCAGTTGGCGCCCAAGTGTCCGATGGACCGCACGCTGCTCGACCCCGACACGGACGTGTTCCCGGCGCCGTTGCTTGTGCGCAACTTGGTGGCCCAGCTTACGCTCCGGTGCTTGAACGCGGGGCGCGGGTGTGCGTGGGTGGGCCGGCGGAGCGGTCTTGCGCACCATCTCCGCCACTGCGGGTATACGCGGGTGCCGTGCGACGGAATCCGGTGGGGCGAGGAGGAGGAGGAGCCGGAGGTGTGTCGCGAGTGGACGGAGCAGCGGTGGTTGGCGCTGCGGGTGGACGGCGACGTGGCGCCCGCGTGCCGCCACTACCTCTACACGTGTGCCTTCTGCAAGGAGCAGTTTCTCGAGTTGCACCGCGAGCTGCACGCGGCCGAGTGCCCGGAGTACTACCAAAAGTGCCCCCACTGCGACGAGTTTCTACCGTTGCGGGACCACGTGCTGCATGCGCAGGACGGGTGCAGCCACCGGTACGCGGTGTGCTCGGCGCAGGCGTACGGGTGCGATTGGATGCGGGGCACGGCCGGCGCGGAGGAGACCGTGGAGAAGCACGAGGCGGGCTGCGTCTTGTACAAGATGCTGCGGTCGGCGGCGGTGCAGGAGCAGCAGGCGGCGCTTGAACGGGTGCAGCGGGAGAACGAGACGTTGTCGCTGCTGCTCGAGACGATTGTGCAGGCGGTGGTGTCGGGCCGGCTTTCGAAGGGCTTTTCGGAGCTCGAGGAGGTGGTGACGAGCGACAACCGCGTGGTGGCGCGCGAGTTGCGGCAGAGCGAGCGCGGCGTGCGTGCGCGGGACCTGCTGCTGGCTCGGGACTTTGACCACCACATGTTGTACGAGGTGGAGCGGTTGCGCGTGGAGTTGGACCAGCTCATGCAGGTGCCGGCCCAGCTCAACGAGGCGCTCATGATGGTGAACCTGCTCCACCAGGAGAACGTGATGATCACGCAGGAGCTCGCGGTGCAGCGCGGACTCACGAACAACCTCCGGCGGCAGTTGCTCATGATTGCGGCGCGCACGCGGGGGTTCAGCGGACCGGGGCCGCTGCCGGTGGTGCCGGGGTGCAGCTCGAGCGACGATGAGGCGGGGGACGGTGCGGGACGCAAGAACACGAAGCTATAGCAAAAACGAAGACTCCGATACCGGGAGTCGAACCCGGGTTTGGTCGGTGAAAGCGACCTGTGCTAACCGTTACACTATATCGGATAAATGTAGCCGGAAAAACAGTCTGTTTGTGGCGGGGGTGGGGTGTATGGCGTGGCGGTGGCGCCGGTGCCGCGGGCACGGCACGGCAGTGGGACTGGCGTGGAGGCGGCTGCAATATTGACGTGGGGGTGCGCGGTGTGCCTGTGCGGGGCTGCCGGCCCGAGCCACAGCGTCCAGTTGCGCTTGTTGGGTTTGGCGGGCAGACCGCGGGGCTGCTCCGCGTGGTGTTGGACGGTTCTCCTCTTTTCATGACATTATGGGCACCTACGCGTGCAACTCGATGGCGGTGTCGGCAAGCGAGACAGCACTGCTTGACAGCGGGCTTCTCCCCACGGTCACCTCGTGCACAAACTGCTCCGTCTTGCCGCTCTCGCGCTCAATCACGCCCACAACCACGTGGAACACACGCACCACGCGGGGGATGGTCACGTCGGGCGCCAACAGGCTGTCGACATACACCGCGTCCTCAAACGCAATCATGGACCCGTTCAGCAGGTGCAGGTTGCGCGCGGTGACGGGGAGCGTGAAGCTCGCGAGGGTGCTCGACACGGGGATGCGGCGCACACCCAAGCCGTTGGGGTTCCAGTGGGTGCTCTTGCCGCAGCTCTCGATCCGGTTTGACTCCTCAACCTTGCGCACCACCGCCACGTGCACAGCGCGGACCGGGTCCTCGGGCTTGGCGGTGAAGCACGCTCTCACGGGCACGGCGACGCTGACACCGGTCGCCGGGGCACCGCAGAAGTCGACCGCCGTGCTCTTGGTCCACGGGAGGCAGCCCGAGCGCAGCACCTTGATGCCCACCTTGTGGTGGGCACAGCCGATGGCAATCAAGTCGGCGGCCGCCGCGGGGAGCTGGTGCGTGAAGCGGAACACGTGCTGGCCCTCGTCGAGGCGCATGTCGACGCCAATGGTCTGGGTGGCGCTGCCGATGTCCCACGGCGTGTGGGTGGTCAGCTCACGGTATGTGAACTCGGTGGAGTGCGTGAGCTGGAGCTTGCGCACCACAGTGGCGCGGCTGAGCGTGAGCACGAGCTCGCCGCCCACGGTGTGGCCGTTCTGCGCCGTGGGCGCGGTGGTGATGGTGACGGTTCCCTTGATGTCGAGGTTGAGCATTGGCAGCACACACCCAGGCACACACGCTCGCTTATATACCCGTCCGGCCGACGCACCACGCCGGGGTCCAGCCGCGCGGGCTGACACACCGACCGGCCAAACGCTGCAGGACGTGCGTCAACTGGGTGCGGGTGCGTGCATAAAGGCTCAGTACCGTGCATGGCTACCGGGAAAAAGAAACGCGGGTGGAGTTTGGCAGGCGGTCTCGGTCCGGTGGTGAGTAAGCAGCGGCGGGTGTGCGGGAGGACGGGCTGGGCACGCAGGAGCGCAGGCTGGGCGGGCCGACGGCAGACGGGTGCGGCTGCGCGGCTGCGGGGTTGTTCCGGGGAGGGTGCCCGGCGGGCGCGGAAGTGCGGGAGGCGCCGTGGCCTCGGGCCGGTGCGTTGGTGGCAATCGGGACGCCCGAGTCGGGCAGCGTGGGGGTGCCGGGTGGCGTGGGGGCTGACTCGGAGTGTGGCGTGATCTGTCCCGAGTCAACAGTGGCTGGCGTCGTGCGGCGTGGGGGCGCGTGGCGGTGCGTGGCGGTGCGTGTGGGCTCCTGGCGGCGCGCGGGACGGGTCAGCGTCGTCCGTGTGTATCTGAGAAACCGCCGGTTCCACGCACGCCCCTGCTACTGTGTCTGGCGCCGGCCGGCTCCGCGGAAGCGCCGGAGGCTCTGGCTAATGCCCGTGCCGTCTAGGCTCCGCCCAATCGCACCGCGCGGCCCCCAGCCGCCATCCCCGCCGAAACGTGCTCTTCTCCGCTCAATTGCAACGCTGGGTGCCTTTGACCCAACCACCCCCGCCATGCCGCGCCCCTACGCCGAGCGCGGTTCTGAATTACTGCCCCGCGAGGCAAATAGGGAACTTCCAAATCTAACAATCAGTTAATGTGGCCGAGTGGTTAAGGCGCTTCCCTGCTAAGGAAGTGGGTTCTGCCCGCGCAGGTTCGAATCCTGTCATTAACGTCATTTCTTTTTTTTGTCTCGCCAAAGTCCGAGCCACCGTCCTCGCCTCCCCTCCTGTGCGCCCAGGCGCCGCTGTAGCCCTGCCCCCGGTCCCCACGCCCACCACCCCTGCTGGCACAACTCCTTGCGAGCGTTTGCACCGCACATTGACCTGCCCGCCGCGCCGCACCGCTCGCCGCCGCTCCCACGAAACCCGCCCTCCTGGTCGTGCGTATCTGGCTGCAGCGAGCTCATCGCCTCCGATGCGCTGTTGCTTAGCTGCATCACGCGAGCTCGCAGCCCGCACCCGCGCCGCCACGCACCCGCGTCTCTTGCCCCCACGCGCCTGCACCGCGCCCACCCCCTCTGCTCTTGCCGCCACCGCTTCTCGGCTCCCGCGCTCGCCGCCGCCGCCGGTCTCAAATCTCCACGTCCGTTTTTCCGCGTGCGTTTTTTCTGTCCCGCATTTCCACCGCGCTTCTGCCACCATCCATCATTACGGACCTGCTTGTGGTGGTTCTCAATTACAACATGGCCAAGGCATCGCGGGTGCTGCGGCGTGCACGCAAGCGCATCAGCTACAACGAGAACGACGAGGACGATGACCCGGCGTCGTCCACCCTGCCGCCCGAGCTCGAGCCCGGCTCGCCCGTCACCGAGCCCGACGACTTGTCCGACTCGGACGTGCCCGTGCGCAAGTCTGTGCGCGCGACCTCGCGGAGTGCGCGCAACAGCCGCCCTGCCATCGACGACGAGGACGACTACCACGAAGATGGCCTGGAGTCCGACGACGGCTTGTCCAGCACGTACGAGGACGACGCGCTCAGCTCCGGTGCCGAAGAGCGCCGCGCCCAGCGGCGAGCAGACCTGGCGTTTGTCACCAAGGACGACACCGGCGACGAGGATGAGGAGTACAACTACACCCGCCGCCCCACGCTGCGAAAGCGCCGCCTCAAACGCAAGCGCGACGCCCTGCGCCGCGCCGCCCGCAAGCGGCGCCCGCCAGCACGGCTGGACGATAGTGCTGCAGAGGACTCCGAGGGCTCTGCGAGTGACGCCGAGAGCGACAGCAACGCACCAAGCGATGACAACGCCAACGACACCATCCAGGAAGAGCTTGCGGCCCTCAAGGAGCTGCTGCCGCCGCCGCCAGACTCCCCTACCCCCCCGCGCCACTTGCGCGAGCGCAGCCGCAAGGTCAACTACGAGATCCCCCCGCCACTCGTGTCGGAGGCCCAGATCAACGAGTTGCTGGTGCCCGACAGCGTGCCGCTTGACCTGCAGATGTCCGGGTACGGGCTGCCGCGCCGGGCGCGCCGGGGCCGTCCACCTGCCGCGGCACAGCAGCGCCGTCTTCTCTTCCCCACGAGCGGGCCGTTTGGCGGCAGCGACGTGCTGCTGCTCTTTGGCACCAACGTGGTGCACCACCAGAACGGTCTCTCGGCGCTTGGCGGCGGCGACCTGCTGCTGGAGGACGAGATCGTGCCGGTGGACGGCCTGTTGGGCACCGGGAACAACTTGGGAAGAGACGCCGTGGGCCACGCCGCAAGCAAGGCTGTCGCGGACCACGCCAAAAACAAAAACTTGAGCGACGCCGACCCCTTGGGCATCGACACCAACATCGGCTTTGATCTGGTGGGCGGGTTGGACGTGTACATCAACCAGCTCAAGGAAATGGTGCTCTTGCCGTTGTTGTACCCCGAGGTGTATGCGCGGTTTGCCATCACGCCGCCGCGGGGCGTGCTCTTCCACGGCCCACCTGGCACCGGCAAAACCCTCATGGCGCGCGCCTTGGCGCTGTCGTGCTCCACCGGCAACCGCAAAATCACCTTCTTCATGCGCAAGGGTGCCGACTGCTTGCTGAAATGGGTGGGCGAGGCCGAGCGGCAGCTCCGCTTGTTGTTCGAGGAGGCCAAGAAACAGCAGCCCGCCATCATCTTCTTTGACGAGATCGATGGCTTGGCACCCGTGCGGCTGTCCAAGCAGGAGCAGATCCACGCCAGCATCGTCTCCACGCTTCTTGCGTTGATGGACGGCATGGACAACCGCGGGCAGGTGATTGTCATCGGCGCCACCAACCGCCCGGATGCGGTTGACCTGGCGTTGCGCCGGCCCGGTCGCTTTGACCGCGAGTTCTACTTTGCCCTCCCGGGCTTGGAGGCACGCGCAAAGATCATCGAGATCCACACCCGCAAGTGGCAGCCACCGTTGGCCCCCGAGTTTGTGCAGCAGCTTGCCGCCATGTCCAAGGGCTACGGCGGCGCCGATCTCCGGGCGCTCTGCACCGAGGCCGCGCTCAACTCCATCCAGCGCGCCTTCCCGCAGGTGTATGCCCTGCAGCACAAGTTGCAGATCGATCCCTCGCAGATCCTGGTCGTGGCCAAGGACTTTGTCATGGCTTTGGAAAAGATTGTGCCCCTGCTGGCGCGCTCCACCGCCTCCTCTTCGGCACCCTTGCCGGACCACTTGGTCCCGTTGTTGCAAGAGCCTGTTGCCGTGGCCACCGCCAGGGTGCGCCTGTTGGTGCCGCAGGCCAAGCGCATGTCGGCGTTGGAGGAGGCCCAGTACGAGGATTCGAGCGTTACCGACGCAGACGGCGGGTTTGCACGCCAGCAGGCGCTCCTGCGCTTGCACAAACTGCGGGTGTGCCGTCCGCGCTTCTTGATTCTGGGCGACCCCGGGAACGGCCAGCAGTACATTGGTGCTGCAGTTCTCAACAGCCTTGAAGGCGTCCATGTGCAGAGCTTGGATTTGGGCACGCTACTCGGCGACTCGACGCGCCTGATGGAGGCGGCAGTGGTGCAGATGTTTGTGGAGGCCAAGCGGCTCCAGCCACTGGTGATGTACATCCCCCAGCTCGACATCTGGCAGCACGCCGTGACCCCGCTGGCAATTGCCACGTTGGCGGGGCTTTTGCGGCTGTTGCTGCTGTTTGACCGTGTGTTGGTGTTGGGCATGAGCGAGGCCCCCGACCACATGCTCGAGGACTCGGTCCGCGACTTGTTTGGTGTTCTGGACCAGAACCTGTTGCGGTTGTTGCCGCCGCCCGCTGCGGCGCGCGAGCAGTTCTTTGCGCTGCTTGTGGAGATGGTCCAGATGCTGCCGCGGGACTTTGACGACGTGCTGACGCGGCGCAAGCGCGTGCTCCCGGTGTTGCCGCCTGCAGTGGAGGAGACACCGGTGGCAGTGCGGTTGACAAAGGCACAGCGCCGTGAGCAGGCCAAGCAGGACATGCGTCTCAAGAACAGCCTCAAGATCAAGCTCAGCGGCTTGATGGACTTGTTCAAGAACCGGTACAAGCGATTCCGCAAGCCCATCATCGAGGATGCGCTCCTCACGCACTTGTTCCATCCGGAGGTGTTGGAACAGCACCCGGGGTACGAGGTGGCGTACGAGCAGGCCGGAGACCAGATTTTGGAGCTTGCCACCGGTCGGCGCTTCTATAATATGGACTTGGAGATTGTGGAGGAGCGGTTGTGGAATGGGTACTACTCGGAACCCGACCAGTTTCTCCGCGACATTGAGTTGGTGTACCGAGACGCGCAGCAGTCCGGGGACCGGGAGCGGTTGCTTCGGGCGCTGGAGATGTACACCAATGCGCAGATGGGCGTGGAGGAGATCAGCACGCCTGAGTTTGTGACGCAGTGCCGCGAGATGCGGCGGCGCGAGGAGGAGTTGCATCGGGAGTTGGCAGAGAAGGCAAAGGAAAGGGAGGGGGCGGAGGAAGAGCCGATGGTGCTCACGAACGGATTGGTGGAGCAGGAAACGGGACCAGACGGCGTCGAGGGTGTAGATGCGGAGCCGAAGCCCGTGGCTGAGCTCAGCCCTGAGGCCGTGGTCGTGTCTGAGGCCGTGGACATGCCCGAGGCCGTGGGCGTCCCCGATGCCGTTCCCGAGACCGTCCCCGAGGCCATTCCCGAGACCGCCCCCGAGACCGCCCCCGAGACCGATCCCGTGTCCCAGTCCATCGGCCTTTCTTTGGCGCCCCCCGCTCCGCCGTCTCCTCCGTCTCCACCTCCCCCTGTGGTGCTCAGCCCCGCCAAGCTTGCCCTGCTCCGGGCGTCGCTTGTCTCGTGCACGGAGGGCCTCGCTGTGGAGCAGTTGGAGGAGATCAACGCCCAGCTCACCAACTACGTGTGGGACGCGCGTCTGCTGCTCGACCGCGACGCCACCGTCGACACCCTCCTCCAGGCACTCGATCGCCTTCGCCATCACTACCGTGTAGCATGATGTGTATTCGCATCTAGTCGTCGTCCGTCAAGTCCACAATCTCCGGCCCGCGCCACTTGCGCTGCCTCTCTCCTACCACCACCACCTCGTCGCACGCCCCAGCCTCCTCTGCCCGCCCGTCTTCTGCCCGCCCGTCCTCCACCACCACAACCTCGAGCTCGCTCTCGTCCGGGACGTCCCCTTCCTGGCTCGCACCTGGCTGATCGCCGTGGCACCATCCGGAGTCCCGGTGGCGTCGCGCCACCGCCTCCAGCATCACGCGGCGCCGCTCCGCCGCCAGCACCGGTGCTGCCGCCGCCGCTGCCGCGCCCGCGCCCAACCGCCGCAGCTCGCGCGTGTACTGCGTGAGAAGGCGGCTTGGAGCGCCGGCGCGCCCGCCGAGCCGGTTCGTCTCGCTGAACGCCCCCGTGGCGGCATACGCCCCGCGGAGCTGCACCGCCTTGAACTCCCGCCGGAGTTCCTCGAGCAAGCCGTAGAACAGCGCGTCGTGCGGACCGTGCACGTTGTGTGCGAGCTCGTGCAACATTGTGTGCACCACGTCGCCCATGGGCAAGAACAGGTTCTCGTTGCTCGCGTACCGGAGCCGCAAGCACACCCGCTGCCCGCGGTTCACGTTGAGCCCCAACAACCGCGCGTCCTTGGGGAACATCTCGCACAAGAGCCCGACCTTGAAGCCGCGCTTGTGCATGATGGGCGCCACCGCCGCCGCCACGGCGTGCATGAGCTCGAGCGCCCGCTCCCGCTGCGGCTTGCGCTGGAGCGTTGCCACCCGCGCGATGCTGCTCGTGGGCGACGCCCGTGCCGGCTCCCGCGCCCGCTTCGCGCGCCCCTGCCGCACCATGAACAGAGCGATGAGCGGGACGTGTGCTTCATTGCAGGTCCGAGGGCACGCGCCGGATCACGTACCGGTGGTTCGTGCCGCCCAGGACAACTACGGTGAGCCGCGGCGAGTGCGGCGGGGACGACCGCGACGAGTGTGTCGACTGCGGCGCGAGCGCCTCGGCCGACCCGTAGGGCGGTGCGTACAGCACGCTGTCAGGAAGCCCCAACAACGGCGGTTCCTCCGCGGTCGAGAGTGCGGGTCGCTGGCGCCAGCGGTCCGAGTACAGCCGGATCTTGCGGAACAAGCTCGTGCGCATGCTCTCGCGCCGGTGCGGTGGGAACGCGGGCGAGTGGCCCGAGGCCTCGCTCACGGCCAGGCTCCGCGGCAGCAGGCCCACCAACATGTGGTAGTGCTGCTGGTGGCTCACCAACAACGGTGTGAACACAGGGCTCATGGCGTCGTTGTGGTCGAGCGCCTCGTCGAGCGCGTCGCCGATCGCCTGCAGAATGGTGTCGTCCTCGTCCTGGAGGTTGACGAGCACGAACGCCGCGAAGATGCACACGATCCCCATGTAGTACATGGCGCCGCCCGTGGGCGCGGAAAAGAACACCAGGTCGCTCAACATCATCAACGGCACGCCCGTTGTGAGCGTGAGCAGCACCACCAACGGCAGCGTGAGCAACATGGCGAGGATGCAGCTGTAGTCCAGCGCCACCGCCAACACACCAATGACCACCACCAGACACCAGAGGCGCGGGCTTGGCGGGAACAGGAATGGTGCGAGGCCCGTCCAGTCGGCCCACCACACGAACGGCCAGCAGAGCACAACCGTGGCGACGCCGACGAGCCCGAACAAACGGCGCTCGTTCACCACCTCGTGCTTGCCGATCTTGATCTTCATCCAAATGAGGTATAGCGCGTACATGAGCGCTGCTGCGGTGGCGAGCGCGTTGCCAAGCACCGGGTTGAGCGGCGTGGCGGACGAGTCGCCGTCGGTGTCGGCGCCAAGCGTCACCATCACGATCCCCAGAAGCGACGTGCAGATGCCAGCAAGCTTGATCCACGAGAACACCTCCACCCCCCAGATGCCGCCGAGAACAAGCGTAAAGAGGCTGCTGGTGGTGCTCAAAATGGTCTGGTTGCCGGCGGTGGTGTAGCGGAGACTCATGGCGCCGAGCGTGGAGTACACGTAGTAGATGACGCCGATCTCGCACGCAAGCATGGCATAGCGTCGCGGGGGGAGCGGCACAAGAACCAGCTGCTCCAGAGTGTCGTCGGTATCCTCCTTCGCGCGCCAGTTCCGCGGGAACAAGTCGGGAATGAGGTACAAGGCAAAGCACGCGCCCGTGATGTAGGCAACAACAAAGGGGTTGTCGTAGCTGGCACCCTTCACCATGGCGTTCACCATCGACACCAGCGCAATCCACGTCAAGACCCCGAGCCCGACAAACAGGAGCCCCCAGCGCCAGCGCGTCCGTTCGCGCTCGCGGATGACTGCCACCACGTCGACCGGGTCCTCGACCACGACAGGCGCCGGCACTGCAAGCACCAGGGGCGACGTCGGCGCCGTCGGGGGCAGCCGCAGCCGAGTGCGCCGCTGGCGGAGCGTCGGCAGGGACATGGGAAGAGCGAGTGCTTATCGCTATCGGCGGTTACTCTATCGGGAAGCAGCACGCGCAGGGTGCACGGGTGGGTGCACGGGTGGGTGCACGGGTGGGTGCACGGGTGGGTGCACGGGTGTGTCCAGGCGGAGCCAGAACACCTGGCGTGTTGACACAAACGTGCCACGCCTGCATCCGCACCAATTCCCCCGTTCGTTCATGGAGACGCTCGACATCCACTCCAAGAGCTTCATCACAAAGTGGATCTCCGTGCCGGACCACGCCGTCCTCCGCTGGCTGGTCAAGCCCTTGAAAAAGAGCGTCAGCTTCTCCGTGTACCGCCGCAACCACAATGACCCCGAGCCGGCCGCTGCTGCCCCCGGCGTCTACGCCCCCACGCCCGTCCGCGCGCTGGGCACACCACGCGGCATCCCCGCGTCGCCGTTGCCGTGGCTCGAGAACGGCCCCACGCCGCCCCTGTCGCAGGCCAACCCCGCGGCTCCGTCCGACGCTGCTGGCGCCCACGGTCTCGCGCCGCCTCCCGACGCTGCCAGCCGCCGCCGCTCCGACAGTGTCATCCTGGTGGCTCTGCTGGAGTTGAACGGGGCCCGCCGCCGTGCCGAGGTGCTCCACAAGGAGTTGTCCAACCAGGACATGACGGTCGAGCGCGACTACAGCAAGCTCGCCCCCGACGAGCTCGTCCAGGGTCACTTGGTGGTGGCCCGCGGCGGTACCTACGCCTTTGTGTTTGACAACACCTTTTCCAAAACCACCAAGAAGCAGGTCTTGTTTGCCTCGCTGGTGGAGCCCAAGGACGACGCCAGCCCGCCGTCCCCGTTGCCCCCGCCGGGCACCCTGTATGCAGCCCCGCGCACCAGCATGCTGAGCACGGCTGCTCCGGCAATTCCTCCCCCTGCCCCGGCAACCCCGCCGCCCGGACTGCGCCAGCAGCGGCCGCAGCTGCTCCTGTTCGTGGTGCCCTCGCCCGGCCGCAGCGCTGCCGCCGACGCTGACGAGCCGCTGCAGGCCAGTGTGGCGGCGCGGCCCGGCATGCGCGTGCCCACCAACAGCAAGCTTCTTCAGGGCGTCTTGTACAAGCGCGGGCGCAAGCGCGGGCGCGGGTTTGTGAAGCGCTTCTTTGTCCTCAACATCAAGTACGGCATGTTGAGCTACTACCGTCCCACCAGCAACAACTTGCGTGGCAACATGCCCATCCGCCACTGTGTCATTACGGCGCTGCGCGAGCGCCGCGAGTTTGTGCTCGACTCCGGCTTGGAGGTGTGGGACTTGAAGGCGCCCACTGCGCTGGACTGGCAGGTGTGGGTCGATGCCTTCAACCGCGTGAAAGAGTCCATGCTGGACGAGGCTGCTGCCTTGATGCGGTCGCAGACTCTCTTTGGCGCGAACGGCCTGGCGTTGGCCCCGACGCCCAAGCTGCCCGGCCGCGACCGCCTGGAGCTTGGCGCCCCGGATCTGGAGGTGACGCTGAAAGTGCAGGAGTTGCAGCTCCAACTCGAGGCAATCCGGCAGCTGGTTTCTGACTTGTCGGCCGTCGTCAGCACCCCGTCGGCCGCCAGCAGCACCGCGCCGTCGCTCGCCGCGGCTGCTGCTGCCGCCGCCCTCACGGCCTCGTCTGAGTCGTCCGTTCTGCCGGAGCGCCGCAACCTGTTCTGGCGCTTGCGCCGCACCGGCAGCCGGCTGCTTGATCAAGGCGCGTCCACAGCGGCGCTGCAGGCGCTGGTCCGGGCGCTGGCTCCCGCGAAGCTGCTGCCGCCGGGAGACCCGCAGGTGGCTCGGCAGGTGGCCCGACTCGAGAGTCAGGTGCAGGCGTTTTCGGAGGGATTTGGCACGGTGGCAGCATGGGCCACGGGCGCTGTGCCGATGGGCCATGCGCGCCTGCTCTCGCGGTCGACGCTGGTGATGTCGCAGGAGTACTACGATGCGGAGGACTATCTTGAGACCACGCAGATGGGCGTGGTGATGCTGTCCACGTTGGGCAATCCCCGCGACACGATTGTGGGGGTGCTTGCGGCCGGCGAGCAGGCGGACACGAGCCCTGCGTTGGGTCCCACAAGCGACGAGGAAGACGACGGCGTGCTGGACGACGATGATGGTGCGAGCGCAAGCGGGCCGCTTCTCTCCACGCCACGCGCCCCCACGGTGACGGCGTCGCCGCAGGACGACGACTTGTATCCGCTTCCGATGGAGCCTGTGCGGCGGCGGACGACGATTCCCGAGTGCCGCGTGCAGCCGCCAAATCTCCTTGCGATTGTGCGCAAGAACGTCGGCAAGGACTTGGGGCTGATCGCCATGCCGGTGGTGTGCAACGAGCCGTTGAGCATGTTGCAAAAGTACGCGGAGGTGGTGGAGTACGCGCTGATGTTGGACGCGGCGGTGGAGGCGCCGGAGGAGCTGGGCGAGCGCATTGCCCGGGTGGCGGCGTTTGCACTCACGTACTTGTCGAGTCTCCGCGCCAAGCTGCGGAACACGCGCAAGCCATTCAACCCGATGCTTGGCGAGACGTTTGAGATGGTGCGCGAGGACTTGGGGTTGCGGTTCGTGGCAGAAAAGGTGTGCCACCGGCCGCCGGTGTGTGCGGCGTTCGCAGAGCTGGACAAGTGGTGTCTTGAGTACCTGGCGCTGCCGCTGCAAAAGTTCTGGGGCAAGAATGCAGAGATCGTCACCAAGGGCGTGTTTGTGCTCACGGTGCGCGCAACCGGGGAGGTGTTTGAGTGGGAGCAGCCGGTGTGTCTTCTCAAGAACATCATTGCGGGCGAAAAGTACACCGAGCCGCTGCTGAACCTCACGGTGACGCTGTCGGGTGGGCAGCGGGCGGTGGCCAAGTTCAAGGCTGGCGGCATGTTTAGCGGGCGGCTGGAGGAGGTGCTGGTGGAGTGCTTGGGCGGCGGGCTGCACGTGTTGCCGGTGTCGCTCCACGGCACGTGGACGGAGCGGTTGGTGGTGCGCCAGGGCAAGAGCGAGAAGGAGGTGTGGCGCAGCGGTCCGCTTGTGGACGGCCTGGAGCACCGCTTTGGCTTCACGCGGTTTGCCGTGCAGTTGAACGAGATCACGGGCGTGGAGCGCGGTGCGATGGCGCCCACGGACTCGCGGTTGCGCCCGGATCAGCGTGCGTTCGAGGAGGGCAAGATCGACAGCGCCGAGGATATCAAGGTGAAGTTGGAGCAGGCGCAGCGCGATCGGCGGCTGGAGATGGAGGCGGCGGGGAAGCTGCACAGGCCGGTCTTTTTCGAGCCGAGCCCGGCGGACGAGCTGCGGTGGGTGCCTGTGGGGGGCGCGGAGGGCTACTGGGCGCGCCGCAAGCGCGGCGACTGGGCCGGGCTTGTCGAGTTGTGGTGAGGAGCAAGGCTGTTTATCAAAAGCCGTAGGTGGCGGCGAGGCGGCTGCGTAAGTGCTGGTCGGCGGTCAAGACGCTGGCGGCCGCGTTGGCGCCGCGGGTGGTCACCTGGCGCACGACCGGCAGCGGCATGGGCTCGAGCAACGCGCTGCCGTTCGGGTGCACAAAGAAGACAATCAGGTAGCGGTCCTGGCCGGTGGCCTGGGCCTGGGGCGGGAACTTGACGCGGTGCACCGTCAGCTTGAGCACCCCGCCCGTCCAATAGCTTAACAAGTCGGCAATGTTGACAACAATTGGCGGCGCAGCGCCCTGTGCGGCGTGCGCCGCCAGCGGGCCCACAAACGGCACGGCCTCCCACTTCTTGCTCACGGGCGACAAGATCTCCAAGCCCTCCTGGCCCTCGCGCTGGAAGAGGAGCGTGATGCCGCCGTAGTCAGTGTGGGCGCCGGCACGGATGACCGCCTCGGGCCGTGTCGTCTTCAGCAGCGGGTAGCGGAGGAAGCGGAAGGTGGTGCCGGACTCCTGGTCGGGGACGTGGCGCGCGCGGAGCCAGTCCTTGCCGGCAACGGGCACGCCGTCGACGACCGTGTCCTCGATCTTCAAGCCAATGCACAACATCTCGAGCACCCGCTGCGCCACCTGGCCCAACTTGACGGCCATGCTGCGGACCACCGCCTCGTTGGCCTCCTCGCGGAAAAACGGCGGCACCGGCTGGTGGAACGGCACGCCGGTGGTGAGGTTGATGTTGGAGAAGTTGAACCCCTCCTTGGGGTCGCCAACCGTCTGCTTCTCGGGGTCCAAGTTCTCGCCGCCCATGCCCGTGTACCCCCCGTTGGACTCGTCGATCGGGAACTCCTCCTTCACGCGGGTCGGGAGCAGGAAGTAGTCCTGGCTGAGCCGGAACAAGGTGTCGACCTCGGCCTGGGAAAAGCCGTGGCCCTCGACAAAGAGAAACCCCTGGGACAGGGCTGCGCGAAGAAGCTCGTCGCTGGCGCTCTGCGACGGCTCCAGAATGTCCACGACCTGGAGGGGGTTCAGCATGGGAAGCGGCGGAGGAGGCAAACCCTGCGCTTTTATAAGACCGGAGATTGCCGCCGCGGTCCAACGGCTCGCCTGCGATTAGCAGCCGTGCACGGAAACAAGACGGCGGTCGGGCTTGGCGCGCACGGCAGCGGCTGCCATAGGCGGCAGCCGTAGGCGGCCGCGGCGCCTGTCGCCGCGCAGGGTCCGCGCTAGTGTGCTAGCGCTAGTGTGCTAGTGCGGCCTAACGCAGGACCAAATGCAGGGGGACGCTAGCCGTCTACTTGCTACTCTTCTTGCGGCTGAAGATCCCCTTCAACTTGGACGCGGTGCCGCTGCCGCCGACGCTCACCGAGCCCGACGCGCCCAACCGCCGCTTCAACCCGCCGCCGATGTTGCCAATGTTCGGTCCGATCAACAGGTGCGTCCGCCCCACCTCGCTCAACGTCGCGTTCTTGAACGCGTCCGCCACGAACGGGCTCATCGTCAACTGCAGCTTGCTCTGCAGCTGCTTCAACGCCACCTGGAGCCACGCCGCCAAGTCGGTGCGGTGCCGCACCTCCACGTCGAGCGCCGTCCGCAACTTGCTCAACTTGTACGCCTGGTTGTTCTGGATCCCAAGGATCAGCTGGAGGTTGTACGGCGCCTGCGGGATGCTGATCTGGAACACGCGCGGCGCCTCCTCCGAGTCTGTCGCCGGCCCCTCTGGCTCCTTGGTCTCCTCGAGGCCCTTCTGTGCTTCGTCAGCGCCGATCGTCGTGTCGCTGTGCACCGACCGTGCGTCCACCGAGTCTGCCATCGTCGGTGCCAGCACAAACAGCTCGCTGTCGCCATTCTCTCCCACCAAGAGCGTCGTGCGCGCGCCCTTGCTGGCAAGCGTCTCGTCCGGGACCGCCGCATCGGCAACCGCCCCGCCGGGCTGGGTGGCCGGGTCCTCCTCGCTCTCATCCAACACTTCGGCAACCATCAGCCGCCGCACCAGCTGCAGTGGCGGTTTCGGGAACCCCTGGCCCTGGTACATCCGCATCCGCTCACCAGATGTTTTCAGGTCGAGACCCACGCCAAGCATCGTCTCTGTCAGCATCATGCTGTCGCGCACACCCACCTCCGTGTTGATCGTGCTCACGTCGTCGTTGTTGCTGATAAAGCCTTCCCGGTGCAGATCCGTGTCGGGAGCCCACAGTCCAAACGCCATGGTGTTGCTGGACGCCACCGAAAGCTGGCGGTTCACAGACAGGGGATCCTCCCGGGGCTCCTCCTGGGGCTCCTCCTGGACATTTGCCCGCGGCTCTGCAGCGGCCTCTTCCTGGTCCCCGTTCTGCGTCAACCGCCCGGTCGACAACGACCCGTGCGACAGCTCGCGCGAAACCGCCGGCAACTCCGGCTTGTCTGCCGATGTTCGCGTAGCAAGCGGCTCCACGGGAGAGTCCACTGCGTCTTCGTGCTCGCCCGGAACACTCGGGAACAGCACATTGAACGAGCTCTCTGGCAGCCGCCCAAGGCCATAGTCGTGTGTGTCGTCCGAGTCCCCCGTGTTGATCTTTTCCACGTCGTAGTACTCGTAGTCGTGGAGGTTCGACGACAGCTCGTAGCCACTGTTGCTGCGCGAGTGCCGCGCACCCTCCTCCTCGTGCTCCGGCAAGTCGTCCATCTGGATGCTCTGCATGTCCTGGAGCAAGTTATCGATCTTGGTGAGCGTGCTGTACGCGCGCTTGGGCTCCCGCCGCCCCGCCAGTCCGCCTGCGGCCACCTGCTCATCGTCCGACAACACGTCCACCATGGTGCTGCGCCGCCGGTCGTCCGAGGTATGGCTGCCCACAGCAAGCGGCTCCACCGGCAGATCGGTCCGCGGAAACCCGGTCTCAACCGGTGTCGCCGCACCCGCCGACTGCATGATGCTGTCTTCGTCCGACGAGTCGTAGTAGTGTCTGCTCACCTCGGTCCCCGCCACCACCGACTCTGGCAGGCTTGGGCGGTGCGGCGCTGGCGGCGACTGCTCCCGTGTGTGCACCTCCTCAAGTGGCGCCGTCACCAAGGAGGCTTCCAGCTGCGTAGGGGGCTGCTCAGGCAGCAGCGGGGCGTTGTCCCACCCCGAGTCCTCCGAGTCGGACTCGGAAAAGTTCACGTACGCCAGAGTACGACGGTTGTTGTTCATGGAGAGCACAAGGCGCAGGGGCTCGCGGTTGAAGCTGGTCGAGGTCGGGATTGAGGGCATCTGCGGCAACGGCGGTGCGTCGGCGGGGGGCACCAGCGGCACCGGCGGCGGGGGCACGCGCTGCAGCGGTCGCAGCCGCGGCAACGCACCGTCGACCTTGGGCACCGGCGGAGCCAGCGGCGGCCGCGCCGCACCCTCGCACTCCAGCAGAGACAGCGCAGAGCGGTTGAACCGGTCGTCGTCGCCGGGCTTGAACAGATCTTCGGAAGGCTCGTATGAGGGACTCCGTGCCGATGGTTCGTGGCGGCCATCGGCACGCGCGAATTCGTCGCCAGAAGAGCCGTGCACGTGGCTGTTCTGGGACAGGGCGGGGTAGTTAAAGTGGTTGTCGTCGCCTGCCTTGAACAGCTCGTCGTCGGAGAGGCTGTATGAGTGGGACGAAGGGTGCGAGTACGCGGGGGAGGGAGCAGGCGGCGGGGATGCCGCAGGGGGGGCCGGCAGAGCGGTCTCACGGGGTGGCTGCGGCGCGCTCGGCACGGGCGGTGCGCTGGGCACACGCGTGGCAGGCACGGGCGGTGCGCTGGGCGGCGCACTCGGCACGGGTGGCGCACCCGGCACGGACAGCGCACTCGGCACGCGGCTTGCACTCGACACACGGCTTGCAGTCTCCTCCTCCTCGGCAATCGCGTCGTCCTCGCTGTCGGACGAGTCGTACGCGCGCAGCGCGCGGCGGTTGCCAAACCCCAACTCCAACACCGACTCCTTGCGCAGCGGTGCATCCAACAACACCAGGGCACGCGTGAGCAGGATGGTGGGCACCTTGCCGGCTGCAGACCCGGCAGCGGGCTCGGCAGCGTGCGTCTCGGCGTGGTCGAGCGGGATCTCGTCCACGTCGATCGGCTCTGGGACGGGCAGATGGCGAGGGGTCACCTCGCGCACCGGACTCGGGGACACGGCGACGCGAGCCATGCCCTGCAGCACGACGCTGTCGCGCGGGTTGCTGGGCATGGGTGGGAGCGGGGGCAAGTCGTGGGCGGCGCGGGGCGGGGACGGCTGGCTGGCGTCGCTGCCCCAGTCGTCGCCCAGGTCGTCGCCCCAGTCGTCGCCGTACAGCACGGACGGCTGGTTGGCGTACCGCAACAGCTTTTTGCGGGCAATCTCTTCCTTGGACAAGCCCATGGCGCGCGCGGGAGTAGCACTGCGGTATGGGGCGGCGATGGCCACGCGGGACAGGCACGCACGGCGGGGATGTGCACGCACCGGCCGGCTGCGCCTGGAAACACGGCGCAAAAATAGCAGCAACGTGGACAATGCTGGACGTGCTCGAGCCGGTGCTGGTGGTCTACTGCGGCGTGTGCACGTTCCCGCCCGAGTACTGCGAGTTTGGCGGCTCGTTCAAGCTGTGCAAGGAGTGGCTCCTGCAGAACGAGCCTGCGTTGTTTGAGCAGTTGTACCTGGAGGATGCACTCGCCAACGCGACGCTGCTGTTGCTGCTCGAGAAGGAGGAGAAGATGAACAAGGACTTGGCCAAGAAGCAGGCCAAGGAGGAGGCCAAGGCGGAGCGGGCGTTGCAGAAGAAGCTCCAGCTGAAGGTGGTGATCCAGCAGATTGCGCGCACCAAGCGCAAGCAGGTGGTGGCCGTGTCGGGCCTCGAGGTGTTTGGCGTCGACTTGAAGAAGTTGGCCAAGCAGTTTGCCTCCAAGTTTGCCACCGGCGCGAGCGTCACCAAGAACGTGGAGAAGAAGGTGGACGAGATCGTCATCCAGGGCGATGTTGCCGACGAGGTCAAGGCGTTCATTGCCAAGATGTTGGAAGACAAGGGCTTGCTGGACGTCAAGGTGGAGGTGGTGGCCAAGAAGGAGAAGAAGAAGGCCGAGGACGCCGAGGCTGCCGCCGCGTAGACCCGCCGCATAGACCCGGCTCGCCGCAGCCATCTATGCCAACCATGCATGATCATCGCCCGCCAATTTCGCCAGCTCTTTCCATGCCCGGCAACGACGCGTTGCACACCGCTGCGCTTGGCACGTGGGCCGCGCCCGCCGCCGACGCGGTGGCCGCCGCCGACCGCATGCTTGCTGTGGACCCCGCCGTCTACCTGCTTGCCGGCGGCGCCGCGGATCTCCGCGACGTGCAGCTCGCGCTCGAACAGCTCCCGTCGGCGCCCTACCGCGACGCGGTGCTCGGCCACGTGTATGCCGTGACAGATGAGTTCCAGAAGGCCGTCAATGTGGTGGGGGGCGCCGTGCCCGCGACGGCGTCCCGCGACGGACTGCCGGCGGCGGTGTATGCTGCGTGGCGCGGTGCTGCAATTGCCGCGTACGCCCTCCGCCGGTTGGGCCAGCACGAGCAGGCCGCCGAGCGCGTGTTGGCGACGCTCAAAAACGCAGGGCTCCCGCTGTTCAAGAACGTGGGCGGGCGCCAGTGGTTGGAGGTTGCGCTCGACCAGTACGTGGCGGCAACGCCCGCGCCGGAGCTCGCTGCGTTGGAGTCCGCCCTCGCTCCGCTGCTGTTTGTCGCCGTGGCGGCGTGGGTAGCCGCCAAGGGCACGGACGCGGGGCTTGCTCGCGCATACGCCGCCAAGATGGCGCAGCTTCCAAAGGCGATTGAAGCAAAGCACCGCTTCCCCGCTGCGAGCGAGCTGGACGATGACGTTGAGCTGCTGATGGTGGCGGTGCAGTTTCTGTGGCTGGCGGGCGCCTGTGCGGCGCAGGCGTACTACGCCGCCGCCGTGGCGGCGTTGCACGTCTCGTACCAGAGTCCCGTGGTCATGGGGTGTCTTGTGGAGCTGTTGCTGGCGTTGGGCCAGTGGCAGGAGATGGCGGTGGCGTTCGACACCTACGTGAGCTACGTGGGCACGGCAGAGAGGCTTGGGGAGCGCCCCGATACGGTCCGCGTGGTGCTGGTGTACGCCCAGGCGCTTCGGCTGGTGGTGGCGCACCCGGAGTGCGTGCCCGCTGCAAACCGCCGGCGCGACTTGGAGGCGCACGTGGCCCAGTTGCAGCGACACATTGAGCTGCTCGGGTTGGGTGGCGACGGCGGTGTGGAGGAGGCGGCGGCGGCATACGAGGAGGCGCTTGGAGCGGTGCTGTCGCCGCTCGATCGGCACGTGGCGCGGGCCCACCGCGCTGTGGCGGAGCTGTGGACGCATCTTGCACGCACGGCTGCCACGGTGGACGAGTTGCATGGGTACCTTGGTAACTCGGCACAGGCGCTCGAGCGGTGTGTTTTGCTTGTGCCCACGGACGGCGAGTATGTGATGGCGTATGTGCAGACGCTTGCCAAGTTGGGACGTGCGGAGGCAGTGCCCCGGGTGTTGAAGGCGTATGTGCGCGTGGCGCCGACTGACATTGCGGCGTGGCACATGTTGGCGTTGACGTACAGCTGCACGGCAGCAGAGGCACCAGTGGCAGCCAAGATGGCGGCGCGGGCGATGGGGCTTGCTGAGCTGATGCTCGAGGAGGAGGCTGCGAGTGTGCGGGAGCGGGAGCGGGAGCAGATGCTCCAGCTCAAGATGACCCAGGTGGCGCTTGTGGAGATGGTGGACGGCATTGTGCCGGCGGTGGAGCTTCTTCCGGAGGTGTTTGCGCTCTTTGCCAAGTTGTTCCCTGGCGGGACGGTTGGTGGTGCTGCAGGTGCGGGAGTCAGACCTGCGCCGCTGTCGCCGCGCGAGTCGCGGTTTGTGGCGCAGTCGAAGAACGCGTTGCGGCGCATTGCCACGCACACGCTGCACCAGCGGGCGCAGCACTCGCGCACGACGTCGGCGGCCACGGACACGGACACGGCCACGGTGGAGTTTGTGGCGCTGCTGGCAGGGGTGAAGGCGCGCTTGGCGCTGGTGTGGCTCTGGGCGGCGCGGTTGTACATGCGGGCACAGCTGGTGGAGGACGCGGAGATGGCGATTGACGAGGCAGCGGCGTTGGGGGCGCGGGTGGATGCGGCGCGCGGGTTGCTGCAGTTGGCTCGGGGAGAGCGGGTGAGGGCGGTGGAGCACTTCCGGCGCGGGTGGCACCACGGCGGGGAGAGCGTGCCGGATGCAGAGTGCGTGCTCGGCATGTGCTGCGCGGTGGCTGGCGAAGACGATGGCGTGCCGGTGCGCGAGCTGGAGGCCTTGCGGGGGGCGGAGCGGGAGTTGTATGTGGATGTGACGGACCGGGCGGCTCTGTTTGCGCTGCTCAAGCTTGCGCTCGAAGAGCTTGCGGTGGACTATCGGCATTGCAACAACAGCGAGGTGTGGTGGCACTTGGGAGACATGTACTGCCGTGTGGACGACAAGGTGTTGTATCACCTGGCGTTGCGGCGGTGCGTGGAGTTGGAGGAGCGGCGGCCGGCGCGGGACTATGCGGTGGCAGGTGACAAAATGTAGCATTGCGTGGCAAAGACGGGACTATACACAGATGTGAGGGGGTGGTACCAGCCGGACCGTTACAAGCCGGGCCGTTACAAGCCGGAGCCGTAGAACTGGTCGTACTTGATGGCGTAGTACACCGTGGAGAGACCGCCAACGGCAAACAACATGAGGGGCACCGGCTTGCGGAAGCGAGTGGCGGTGGCACGCAGAGCCCCGGCGGCCAACAACAACGACAGAGCACCCAAGGCGGTGTGGATGCCGTACTCCTTGTTCTCGCGGAGGAGGTAGCCGGCCACGCCGTACAAGGCGCCAACGCCGAGACCGCCAAGAAGAGACGGAAGGGAGCCGCGGCGGACGTAGCCGACAGTGCCGCCGACGGTGCAGAGCACGGAGAGAGTGATGGCGGGGTGTTCCATTGGGAAGAAAAGTGGCAAAAACGAGGACTCCGATACCGGGAGTCGAACCCGGGTTTGGTCGGTGAAAGCGACCTGTGCTAACCGTTACACTATATCGGAGGAAAGTATGCAGAGAAAAACGGCCGCTTTGTGGGCCGCAAGTTTGCAGAGCGAGGCGGGGGGGCGAACAGTGCGCGTGTGGGCCATGATCCGGCGGTGAGTGACTCTGGCGACATGTTGCAAGAGGTTGGTGCCGTGGGACGACGCTGGCTGCCGTACTCGGCGAGGTGGGTGGAGGGCTTTCCAGTAGGCGGCGCGCCGATCGAGAGGGACTGGCGCGGCGCAGTTCGGGATTGGAGCCGCACCGCACTCACAGCGCGCCTCTGCTGCGCTTGCCGAGTGCCCATGTGCGTGTGGCGGCGGTAGTGGCGGCCCGGAGCACCTCCCATCCTCCGCCCGTCGTTATCGACATTACATGGTGTACAATGCCACACTCGAAAACTCGCTGCGCCGGCGCTTGCCTTCTGCCCCCGGCGTCGCCGGTGCGGCCGGCTGCTTGCAACCCACCCCTACCACCATGCTGTCCGCGCCGTCCGCGCTGTCTGCGCCACACCCTGTGCCTCGCTGCATGTCCCTGCGTCACCCCACACTGCCCCGCATCTCCGCGGATTAAGGTTGCGGCGCCGAATGCGAGGCCGCATGACCTTGCGCGATTAAAATCCTGCCACGCAACCGCCAGCGACCCGATTTGCCCCGGGAGCATGCTATAAGAACCCGCGGCCGCGCTCCTCTCCCCTGCCACGTCTATCTTAATGAACAGTGTCACTAAATTTCCTGCCTCTGCAGAGACCAGCGCGGCTGGCGGCGGCTCGCCCCGTCCGACCTCCACCGCCACCGGCGGCTTGCCCTTGGGCGGCCCGCTGCACATCCCGCTCCGCGTGGCTGACTCAATTCCCGTCACCCCCGCGGACGAGATCGAGGCCCTTGACTTTGGCCTGCCGCACGGCATCCACGTGCCCAAGCCGGAGCCCGCTGCCGCCGTCGACCGCCGCGCGCGCAACACCGACCTCGAGGCGCCCTCTACGCCTGTGAGCTTGGTGGACGAGCCTGTCGGCGACATGACCCTCCACAACCCGCCCAAGAACGTGTACCGCGTGTGGGCCTCGGCCACGTGGTTCTTTCTCGGCGGCCTCACCGACGGTGCGCCCGGCGCCCTTCTCCCCAAGATGGAGGAGTTCTACTCGGTGCTGTACTCGGTCGTGTCGCTCATCTGGATGGGCAATGCCCTCGGCTTCATCACCACCGCCATCATGCTGGCGCCGCTCCAGCGCAAGGTTGGGCGCTTTTGGATCTTGGTGATTGGCGTGTGGTGCCAGCTTACCGGCAACGCGCTCGTGTCGACGGCCGCGCCCTTCCCCGTCACCGTTCTCGGCTTTTACTTTCTTGGCGTTGGCTACGCCTTGGTGCTCTCGCAGCTCAATGTCATGCTCAGCCGCATGGCCAACTCAAGCGTGTACCTCGGCTACCTCCACGGCATGTACGGCTTGGGCGCCTCCATCTCGCCGCTCATTGCCCAGCAGATGTTGAACCGCGGGTTCAAGTGGCTGCGGTTCTACCTCATTGTTGTGGGCTGGGCCGCCGTCACGCTCTCGTGCTTCTGGGTCTCCTTTGCCGGCTGCGACGAGGACTTGAGTCCATGGGACCACCAGCCCGGCGAGCCGCGCGAGATGGAGAACATCCCCTTGCTGGAGGTCGGCCCGGCCCGCACCGGCGTTGCCACGGACAGCGAGGCGGCCGTGCGTGCTCCGGCCAGAAGCGGGGCCGCGGCCGAGGCGGTGCGCGATCCCAAGACGTGGCTCATTTCCCTCTTCACCTTCTTCTACCAGGGCGGCGAGGTGTCCATTGGCGGCTGGATTGTCACCTTCCTCTTGGACTACCGCCACGCCAACCCAAAGACCACGCTTTACGTCGCCTCGGGCTTTTGGTTCGGCTTGATGGTGGGCCGCATGGGCGTGACGCATCCCATTGCCCGCACCATTGGCTCGCGCCGCGGCATCATTGTCCTCACGTTGGCGCTGGTGACCTTGATTGCGCTCGGGTGGGGCATCCCCAACCCCACTGTTGTCGCCGTCTTGGTTGGTCTTGCGGGCGTGTGCATCGGCCCCATGTACCCGCTCCAGGTGACGGTCGCCACGCGCCACCTCACGCGGCGCACCCAGGTGATTTCGCTCACCATTGCGACCGCGTTTGGGGCCAGCGGCGGCGCCATCTTCCCGTTCTTCGTCGGCTTGGTGTCGCAGTTTGCCGGCACGTTCGTGGTGATGCCGTTTGCCATTGCCTTGTTTGCTGCCATGCTTTGCTGCTGGATGTTGCTCCCCAACATCGACCGCAACGTCAAGTCGCACTGGTGGCACTACGTGTGGTAAACAGCCGTCGCGCAATAAATATCACATCTCCATGGCACGCTCCAGCGCGGACGACGCGTCCGGGACCGTCCCTGCGGCCCGGCCGCTTGGGTTGGTCAAGCCGCAGCGCAACTACACGCGGCGACAGGAGTACCGGCTGCAGCACAACATTGCCGAGTGCCTCCGCTACCTCGGCGACGTGTGTGCCGGGTTGCTGCTCCCGCGGACTGTCGAGGACGCGGCCAAGGAGATGGTGCTCTTTTCGTACGAGCGCAGTTCCGAGTCCAACATCCCGCTTGCGGTGCGGGTTGTCGGCTCGGTCGTGTACGCGTGCAGGCAGCTCGACGCCGCGTTGGACGTGCCGGCGGTGTGCGTCGCGGCCGACGTGCCCGAGCCCAAGGTGCGGGCGCTCGCCGACCACTTGACGTTGTGGGTGGATGAGGCCAGACGCATCAACCCGCAGTTGCTTGTGGAGCACCGCGACGCCACGAAGGAGGAGCTCATGGACTACTACGGCAAGCGCTTGGAGTGGAGCGAGGACACGGTTGCCCGGGGCCGGGCCATCATGGAGACCCCCGCGGTGGCCAAGTTGCGACAGCTGCAGCAGTCGCGACCGTATGTATCGCGCCGCTCGGTCGTCACGGGCGTGCTCTCAGTCATGGTGCGCTTGTTTCGTCTCCACACCGACTTGGCCACCATCTCGGAGATTTCCGGCGTGGCCATGGCGAGCACGCGCCAGGTGTACCTCACGTTGTGGAACACACGGACCGCGTGGGTGGATCCTGCGTGGGACGCACCCGGGATCGACGACGAGGACAGCGTGCTCGGCCGGCCGGTCAAGAAGGGCACGGGGCCGCCCCAGTCGGCGTCGAGCCGGCTGCGGCAGCAAAACCCGGAATACAACAAGGCGTGGTTGGCAGCCAAGCGCGTCAAGAAGGGCGAACAGGCGGTGGACCGCATGTGTGAGCAGCTCGGCGTTCTGGCGCTGGTTCCCGAGGCCGCCAAGGGCGTGTGGCGCTTTGCTCACGTGTACGGCAAGGAGGCCAACACGTTGCTGGAGAACACGCGGGCGCTTGCGGCGGTTGTGTATGTGTGCGACTTGAACAAGGAGGTGGTTGACGCGGCGCGGGCGTGCGCAAGCGTGCTGGTGACGACCAAGCAGCTCGAGCTGCGGCTTGCGCGCATCCGGCTCTGGGTTGCGGAGGCCAAGCTGATCGACCGGCTGCTTCTCACCAACCCGGCGGAGGCACCGCTCTTGGACCTCACGTCGTATTTTTGCGCGCAGCTCGCAATGGACCAGCGAACGACGGACATCATCTTGGAGCTTGCCGACAGCCCCAAGGTGGCCCTGTTGATGACGCAGCGGTCGCACCGGTCGATTGCGGCGGCCATCATCAAGGTGGTGCTGCGGTTGGCGGAGGCCCCGGTGCTGCAGAAGCTGTTGATGATGGTCACGGGGATGGTGGAGTCGCTGGTGCTGGAGGGGTTTCGCATGTTGTGGACCGCCCGCGACGCGTTGTTTGACATGGAGTCGCTCGGAGCAGGCACGCTTCGGTTGAGTCGGACATCGTAGACGAATGCAACGAATTGAACGCCTGGTGCAGAGGGCTTGGCTGCGTCTGGCGCGGCCCGTGCCCTGCCGCAACCAGCCACCTCCCGGCAAACTACAACCCCCAAAATCCAACAATCAGTTAATGTGGCCGAGTGGTTAAGGCGCTTCCCTGCTAAGGAAGTGGGTTCTGCCCGCGCAGGTTCGAATCCTGTCATTAACGTCATTCTTTTTTGCGTCCGCCGCCCCTGCGCCGTGCTCCTGCCTGCGCCGTAGTCCCCTGACGCGCCCGGGCCCCGTTCTCGCCGGCTGCCTCCTCGCCGCAGACGCCGCAGACGCCGCACACGTCGCGCCGCACTCCCCCGCCGCCGAAAATCGGGTGTGCATAAATCAACCCACCGGCGTCTGCTCGTTCCCAACACCCCATGGAGCAGTTCCTTGTCCACACCTCCACCGGGCAGGTCTTGTTCGACCACCGGTTCACGAAGCTCAACATCAGTGTCTTGAACCACTTCATTCTGCTCAAGATCACCGACAAGGCGACCACGCTCGACAACGGCCTCGCAACCGTGCCCGCACACAACGGCCATCTGGTGTACTACCTCACCCACACGGATCCGGAGCTGCGGCTCCAGCTCCACTTCAACCTTGTCTACTCGCTGGTCTACTCGCTTTCTGCCGACAAGACGCTCCAGTTCCTCGCCGACTTGAAGACCTTGTTCTTGCGCTTGCTCTTTGACGATGCTGCGCCCGCCCTCGAGCTGTCCAGCCCCGTGGCGTTCATGAGCGGGCCCGACACCGCCACGCATCTTGCCAAGTTCCAGCAGTTTTTTGCCCTCAAGGCCAGCGGGTTCACCGACACGCTCGTCAGCCCCGACGACGCGACCGCCACGCCGCGTGCCGCCACGCCCGCAGCCGACACGTCGCGCGCCGCCACGCCCACGGCGCCGTCCAGCCAGAGCACGCCCTCGGGCAAGCAGAAGAAGAAGCGCAACTGGAACGAGCCGGAGACGGCGTTTGTGGACCTCTCGGACATGCCCGGGGACGGCGCGCGCTCGGCAGACGTGGCCAGGCTCGTGGGCGACACGGCCGACTACGGCAGCATGAACACGGACGGCACGTTCGTGGTGAAGCTGCTTGCGGACGAGATGCACACGCTCTTGGCACAGCCCGAGGACGGCGACGATGCGCCCGCCGCGACCGGGTTCATGAAGGGCCTCTTGCAAAAGTATGTGGTTGGCGGCAAGACCATCACCGAGGACGATGTGCGGCTGGTGACGGACAAGTTGCGCAAGCACTTGATTGCCAAGAACATCGCGCAGGAGACCGCCAGCGACATGGTGCTGCGCGTTGCCAAGAAGCTCGTGGGACAGAAAACCAAGCTGTTCACGCTGTTGGAGCTGGTGTTCCGCAGCGGCTTGACGGAGGAGTTGACCAAGATCTTGTCGCCAACAGTGCTGGTTGATTTGCTCCACGACATCCAGCGCCACTTGAAGCTGAGCCCGGACAAGCCGTACGTGTTGGCCGTCGTGGGCGTGAACGGCGTGGGCAAGTCTACCAACTTGTCCAAGATTGCCTACTGGTTGTTGCAGAACAACTATCGCGTGTTGATCACCGCGTGTGACACCTTCCGTCTGGGCGCAGTGCAGCAGTTGAAGGTGCACGTTGACAACTTGAACCTCGCGACCCAGGGCCGCGAGGATGCCGGCGGACCGCAGCGCGTCGAGTTGTTCGAGCGCGGCTACGGCGACGCCCTGCTTGTCACCAAGGTGGCCAAGCAGTCCATCCAGTATGCGAGCGAGCACCAGTTCGACATTGTCTTGATGGACACGGCGGGGCGCGCCCACACCAACGACCAGTTGATGGCACTGTTGCTTGCGTTTGGCAACGCCGCCAACCCCAACAAGATCATCATGGTGGGCGAGGCGTTGACCGGCAATGACCTGGTGGCCCAGGCGCGCAACTTCAACAAGGCGTTCGGCAGCAAACGCCACATCGACTTCTTCCTCGTCTCCAAGTGCGACACCGTCGACAAGAGCGTCGGCACCATCGTCAACTTGGTCATGTCCACCGGTGCGCCCGTTTTGTTTGTCGGCGTGGGCCAGACCTACACCGACTTGCGCACCTTGTCTGTCGACTGGGCCGTGTCCTTGCTCATGGAGTAGCCGTGCATTAGTAGAGGGGCTCGACGCGCTTCACCAACTCCGCCATCCGCGCCACCCACGCATCCACCACCACCTTTGTCACGCCCGACGCCGCGCCGGCCGCCACCACCGTCGCGCGCAAGAGCGCGTTCGCCAGCATGCTGCCGCTCTGGCTCGTCGCACCGTCGTCCCGCTCCTCGCCAGCAGCCCCGAGGGCCTGCACCCACGCCGTCTGTTCCGCGCGGCTCACCGTCGCGTCGCCGTACACCACAATGAAGCTCGTGGCAAGTTCCATCACCACCGGGAACAGCTTCTGAAGGGTCGGCCCCGCGCCAGTCCGCAGCTCGTCCACCTGCCTCATCAACTGCTCCACCAAGAACCGCACCGCCATGGCCTCGCCCCCGACGCCCACCACGATTCCAAACAAGCCGTGGTAGAAGGCTGGGAGCGAGCTGTTCGCGACACACCAGCTGCTGAGCTGCGCAAACTGCGCCCCAAGAAGTCCGCACGGCGACTCGTTCTCCGGCCCGCGCGGAAGCTGCCGCACCACCGGCATCACCAGATCGTGCACGGCCGCCTCCGCCTCCACCGACTGAAGCGAGCCGAGAAGCAGCGCACACATGGAGACACTGCTGCCACCGCGCCCGCTGCTTCCCGCCTGGAAGTCCCGCAACGCCTGCATCATCCCCGGCGCCACCACCTTGAGCAACACCTTGTGCATGAACCGCGCCTCGCCCGACAAGTCCGTGTCGCTCGTGAACATTTGCACCACCCCAAGCAACAACCGGACCGAATCGCCGTCGCTGTCTGCCTCCTCCGGATACGCGTAGCCCCAGAGACGTCCCTCCAACCACCGCAACATACCCACGGTCGTGACGATGAGGAACGGCTGGAGAAAGTACTCCAACCCGCTCTTGAGCATCTCCACATCGATGATCCCGCGCTCGCACGCCATCACCGCCTGCTGGAACACAAGCGGCACGAGCCGGTAGCACTCGTGCACGCTTGACTGGCTCATCAAGTCGTCCAGAATGCCCCCCGCATCGAACAAGGCGTTGATCCACCCGCCAAGAAGCTCCGAGTCCGCCTCCAAGCCGTCGCCGCCCGCCCGCCAGCTGGCATCCGCAGACCCACCCCCCACTAGCGCCATCTCCACATCCTCGTCGCTCGGCGCCTGGGCCGGTGCACGGTCTTCGGACGCCGTACCCACCAGCCGGAGGAACCGTGCCACAAACCCCGGCGAGTTCTCGTCCCACATTGCGGTGCCGTCCAACTCGTACGTGTGCACCACGTGCACCACAAGCAACAAGACACAGCCAAAGTCCGAGTACAGCTCCTGGAAGTTCATGTCCTCGCTGTCGCTGCGCCACAGATCGAGCAACAGCACCAACGGGCGCACCAAGCGGTACGGCGACAGCAACGACACCACCAAGTCCAACGTCTCCTGCAGAAGCGCCAACGCAAGACACAAGCGGTGGAGCTTGGCCAGCGCCGGACCGTCGACAAGGCTCTCGTGGGGGTCGGCCGCCAAGCGCTCCACCTGCAAGACCAACGCCTCCACAAAGTCCACCTGCTGCGGCAACGGCATCTGCAGCGCGGCGCGCGTGAACAAGCCCGTCAAGCTCAGCTCCTCGAACGGCACAAACTCCAGGTTCTCGTCGTACAAGCAGCGGCTGAGCTCGGCCTCAATCTGCTGCCGTGTGTGGGTGCTCGACAGCATCTGGTACAAGACATCGTCGCTGATGCTCAAGTCGGCGTACTGCTTCTGCTCCGTCAAGCTGCGGAGCTGCTCCACCGTCATCACCTCGAGCTGCACAAGCGCCATCAACAAATCATGGCGCATGTCGCGCTGTGTCGAGGGAAAGCTGTTGAACACGTCGTCGTCGAGCAACGAATCGTCCATGTTCAAGTTCATGAACGTGTCGCCTGTGGGGTCGTCCAGCGCCAGCGTGTTCTTCAGCACCTTGAGCACCTTGGAGTCGAGCAGCATCAACGCGTTCACCACCGGCGTCCACGGAGACTCCACGCCCGCATCACGAATGAGCAACGGAAGCCGTTTCGTGATGAACCCCCGCCACGCCCGTTCCGCAACCAGCGTGCGGCCTGCCGTCACGTTCACCTTGGCCACACAAAAGCCGTCAAACGCACCCGCCACCAACTCGCCGAGGAGCGCGTACGGCAGCAGCGGCTGCACGTACAGCTCGAACAGCGCAAGGAAGCGGGGGCCATCCGTGCGCCACCTGGCCACCGCCTGCGAGAGCCACAAAAGGCGCCGGGCCTTTCCCACAGTAGGCGGAGGTGCAGCAGCGCGCACTGCGGCCGCAAGGGCGCTGGTGCTCGGGACAGCCACGGGCGCGGCCGACGCGGCCGGTGTGGCGGCGTCCACGGGACCGCTCTTCTTGGCCGCCTCCACACGGCTGAACTTGGCGGCAATTGCATCGGCCAAGGGCCCTTCTGCGGTCTGGGAACGCAAACTCTCGCACAACCGGACAATCGCGTCCAAGAACAGTGCCGGCACGAGCGTGGCAACCGTCTTGTCGTTCCAAACGTCGCCCAAGACAACCGCAAAGCAGCCGACCGAGCGCACCAAGCTGCGCAGCTCCAACTCCAACGCGTGCTCCACGTATGCGGCCAACACCGCTAGCAACTCGGGCATCAGATGGCTGCTGGTGCCCAAGCGGAGCGCGCCGATCTTTTGCGTCAACCCGTTGAGAATGAGCGCCTGCTGGTGCGGACCGGGCACCTGGTACAAATGCCGGAACAAGTCCACGAGGTTTCCGGCAACGGTGCTGTAGGTGTGGACAGCGGTGGCGATGATGTACTGGGTCCGCAACACGCCGCGCTGCTGGCCCATGTCGCCAGAGCCGAGAAGAAGCTCCAGGACGTACTCCTCCAGAGTGACTGCCTGCTGCAGGTTGAGCTGGTTGTACAACTGGAGGAACTCCTGCGGCGGGGTGCGCTTGGCTAGCGCCACCTTGACAAGGAGCGCGAGCGTGGCCGTCATGGAGAAGAAGGTGGGTTTTTCGTGTGCGCTTTACGCGTGCGGCTGCAGTCGACAAGAAGAGGCCCGGCTGCCACCGCGCCCCCCCTCTCCCCACCGCCCGCCGCCCGCCGCCTCTGCGCGGCCCCGTGGGGACCCGGCCGCTGCGGTGCCCGCCGCGCCCGCCGCACTCCGGCGCGGCCTTCGGCATCACGTGCACAACCCCACATGCATCCTGCACGGTCGCTCATCGTCCCCGCCAACCGCACTCCGCTCCTTTCAGCATGCGGGAGGATCTTATCAGCAGCGCGGTGGCGTTCCTCAAGGACCCCCAGGTGGGCGACTCGCCGCTCACCAAGAAGATCGAGTTTATTGAGAGCAAGGGGTTGACGCAGGAGGAGGTGCAGGAGGCGTTGCGGCGGGCCAACGGAGAGGCGGCGGGCGCGGCGGTGGCGCTGGCCGCGGTGCCGGTGTTGGGGGCCACGGTGCCGCCGGTGCTGGAGTATCCGGCGCAGTACTACCACCCGCCGGCGCCGCCGGAGCGGGACTGGAAGGACTACTTCATCATGGCGACAACGAGCGTCGGCGTGGCATACGGCTTGTACCAGGTGGTGACGCGGTACGTGCTTCCTAGCGTGCTTCCGGCGTCGAAGCTGGCGGTGGAGGAGGACAAGGAGGCGGTGAACGAGGAGTTTCTCAAGATCGACGCCGTGTTGAAGGAGATGAACGAGGCGCGGGAGCGCGAGAGTGCGGCGGCACAGGAGAAGTTTGGCGCGTTGGACGAGCTCAGCACACGGATCGAGGCCTTCCTCACGACGAGCGGCGAGACGCACGCGCAGCAGAAGGACGACATCAAGTTGGTCAAGTTGGAGTTGGACAACCTCAAGGCGCTGGTGACTAAGGGCGTCGACCTGCAGAACACCAAGGTGGACGGGGAGTTGGAGGCCATCAAGACCGAGTTGCAGCTGCTCAAGCAGTTGGTGTTGCTGCGCCAGAAGAGCGAGGCCCAGAGCGAGCGGCCGGCGGCGGGCGTGTCGCGCAAGGTGCCCCTGGCGGCCTCGATCCCCAGCGCGAAGGACATCTTGGGCGAGGAGTTGCGCCGCAAGGCGAAGGCGGCGGAGCCGGTGCTGGAAACAACCCCGGAGGCTGCTGCCGGGCCCACGGCCGAGCGTGAGACCGAGCCCAAGACGGAAACCGCGGAAGCCACGACGGAGCCCAAGACGGAGCCCGAGGACGACGGCATCCCCGCGTGGCAGCGGGCCCTGGCGTCCCGTCCCACCCCCGGCATCCCCGCGTGGCAGCAGGCCGCCGGTAGTTCCTAGGTGCACGCTTTCCCCGGACTTGCGGCGCTCCCCGCATGTGCGCATCGCGCTCCGCGCCGCGCCATCGTGCCCCACACCGCACGTCTTTCTCATGAGCGGGACGCCCTACGTGGTTATCGGGGCCGGCGTTGTCGGGCTCTACACCGCCTTCCTGCTCGTGCACTACGCCCACGTGCCGGGGGCCCACATCACCATTGTTGCGCAGTTTCTCCCCGGCGACGAGAGCATATACTATGCACTGCCCACCGCGGGCGCCAACTTCAGCTGCATCCTGCCCGACCTGCCGGCGGCGTTGCGCTTCGACAAGGCGACGTACACCCGGCTCGCGGAGTTGCGCCACGTGGTCGAGGCGGAGACGGGGCCGGACGTGGGCTTGGCGCGCTACGTGCTGACCGAGTACTGGGACGCGCCGCCGCTGGAGGCCAAAATGGCGCTGCTCCGGCTGTACTTGGACGAGTTGCGGGAGATCCCGCCGGCGGAGCTCCCCGCGGGCGCCGTGCACGGCATCCACTACCGCACGTGGAACTTCTACTCGCCGCGCTTCATTGCGACGTTGCTCCGGTTTCTCCAGCAGCGCGGCGTGCGCGTGGAGCGGCGGCGGTTGGAGCACGTTCGCGAGGTGGCGGCGTTTGGCGCGCACACGGTGTTCAACTGCACCGGACTCGGCCTGCGGTGGCTCGGCGGCGTGGAGGACGCACTGGCGTTCGCGGCGCGCGGGCAGGTGGTGGTGATCCGCACCGCCAAGCCGCTCCGGGAGAACCGCATGCGGTGGGGCGCGGATGGGAGCGCGACGTACATCATCCCGCGGCCCGGGCTGGCGAACGAGGTGGTGCTCGGCGGGTTTCTCCACAACCACCGCTTCGACGCCAGCACGTACAAGCTGGAGACGGAGGACATCATGCACCGCGTGGAGGGGCTCTTCCCGGAGTTGTTGGGCGAGTACGGCGGCGCGACCGGGTGGGACGTGGTGCGGACGGCAGCGGGGTGGCGGCCGGCACGGGAGGGCGGCACACGGATCGAGCAGGACACCGTGCTGGTGCCCGGCGTGGTGCTTGTGCACAACTACGGCGCGGGCGGCTACGGGTTCCAGGCAGGCTTGGGGATGGCGCTCGAGGCGGTGGAGCTGGTGTTGCCGCGGTTGGCGGCGAACTTGTAGTGTGCGTGCACCAGGGGCGCGCTGCATTTAGGTGGCAAAGTGCCGAACCTCCCCACTCTCCACGATGCAGACCACGGTGGCGAGCGAATACTCCGCGGAGGTGCACACGACGCCGATCGAGCACCGGTTCAACCCGTACTCGGACAACGGCGGCACCATCCTCGGCATTGCGGGCGAGGACTTTGCGGTGTTGGCCGGCGACACGCGCCACACGTCCGGCTACAACATCAACCTGCGCTTCGAGCCCAAGGTGTTCGACGCGGGCGACAACATTGCCATCAGCGCCAATGGCTTCCTGGCGGACGGCAACGCGCTCGTGCAGCGCTTCAAGAGCCACTTGGAGTGGTACCACTTTGACCACGCCAAGCCGATGGCGGTGCAGCTGGCGGCGCGCTACATCCAGCACATGTTGTACGGCAAGCGCTTCTTCCCGTACTACGTGCACACGATCATTGCGGGCTTGGACGAGGAGGGCAAGGGCGCGGTCTACTCGTACGACCCGGTGGGGCTGTACGAGCGCGAGCAGTGCCGCGCCGGCGGTGCGGCCGCGTCGCTCATCATGCCGTTCTTGGACAACCAGGTGAATTTCAAGAACCAGTACGAGCCGGAGCTGGACGGCACCAAGCGCCGTCCGATCCGCTACTTGTCGTTGGAGGAGGTGTTGCAGTTGGTGAAGGACGCGTTTCTGTCTGCCACCGAGCGCCACATCCACGTCGGCGACTCGTTGCAGATCATGATCGTCACCAAGGACGGGATCCGCCAGGAGATCCACCCGTTGAAGCGGGACTAGGCAAATACACCCATCACGTTGTCGTTGGATATGTCTACGCCGGCGCGTCTACACGGGCAACAGGAACTTCTTGCCCTTGAACACCTTGGTGTAGTAGATGTAGAAAAAGTCCAGGTAGATCAACGTCTGCACCACCCCCGTGAACACCGCCAACTTGTCGAACCGGCCCTCCACGAACCAGCGGTAGGCCCAGTTGGGAATGTACAACGCGCGGTACAAGCCGAGCGCAAAGATGTAGTGCGCCGTCAACGCCTCCGCCAGCCCCAAGCGCTGGAGCACAAACAACTGCGGGAGAATCGCCGTGCACTCCAACCAGAGGCTGAACGCCCAGAGAAGCTCCGTGGGATGGTAGCCGTGGTTGAACAAGAGCGCAAACACCGCCAGCCCGCCGAGCAAGTACTGCACCGGGAACGTGTCCACGTGCTCGCGGATCGACGCCCGGTACTTGTCGCGGATGAGGTACACCGTGTACACCAGCGACGCAATGTATGTGATTTTCATGAGTGAGTTGTACAAACTCACGTACTTGAACAAGAGGTCCAAGTACCGCGTGAGAAACACCACCGTGTACAACACCTGCGTCTTGAGCAGCAAGCCGTGCACGCTCTTGGTCGTCTCAATCAGCTGGAGGAGAATGCCCCGCGCCACGAGGTGCGCCAAATCGCCCAAGAACCGGAAGATGTTCATGTTGACAGGGAGGAGGTGGTGAGCTGTTAATATCGCGACGCGTATTTAGGCCCACGGAAAACGTACATCGACAGATCGGGCGTGTCTGTGCTACCACACCAGCCGCAAGCGGCGCACGCGCAACGTGTAGTACGCGCCGACCATCACCAGCACGTTGAAC
>JAJMSD010000057.1:0-48404 GCA_030558265.1 [Candida] pseudocylindracea
CCCCGATCTTGAAGTTCATCAACGAGCGCTGCGTCTGCGCGCCCCAGTAGCGCAGGTCCTCCACCTCGAGCGGGCCAAAGGCGTCGGACTCGGTGCGGAGGGCGGCACGCGAGGCCAGGAAGGCACGGAGAGCGCGCGGAGCGCGCGGAACACGGGCAGTGGAGCGGAGCATCTGGAAGAAACTGTGGGGGTCGGCTGCGTCGGATGTGTGGGGTATCGCGGTTGCACGCACGCAGCGGCTCGGCATTGCATGTGATTGGCGGGCTTAATGGCTGCCGGATACTTCACGTGTGCGGTGCGCCCTGCGACACGACGCATGTGGTGGGTGCCTGCGTGCGCAGCGGCCGCGGCATGAGCGCCTGGTTCACCGCCTGGAGTGTGGCGCGCGAGGGGTTGTTGACGCGGTGTGCCGAGATGAGGGCAAGCTGCTGCCGCACGCCGTCCTTTGACGGCAGGCGCGCCGCGAGGAACGCCGCCGCCACGCCGGCGCAAAAGTCGCTCCCGCTGGCGCACACCACGAGGAGCGGCGGGCGGAGCGTCGGGAGAAGCCCCGGAAGCATCTTGCGGAGGCTGCGCGCGCCGCGCTTGCCGCTTGCGAGCGCGTGCGTTGTGCATGCGCCCGCCATCGGAAACGACGAGAGGTTCACCACCGTGGCGTATCCGGGCGGCGTGGCACACGGCCCGCTGATCCGGCCAATCGTGACGCCCGTGTGGCCGATCGGGGTTGTGTCGAGCACCGGTGGCGGCGCGGCAGGCCGCCATGCGCACACCGCCCGGAGCATGGCGGCGGAGTCGAGCGCAGCAAACGTCTCGATGCCCATTGTGTCCACCACACCCCACAACCCGGCGCACTCCACCCCGTCCCCTGCCCAGAGCTCGTGGTCGTCGGCCGCGCCCTGCACGTACACGAACGGGTGCCCGCCGGCGGAAAGCGCCAACTCGCCGTCCTGCACATAGTACAGCGTCGTGCAGCACACAACGCGGTGGAACTGTGCGTCTTCCGCCGGGGGTTCCGCCGGGGGTTCCGCCGCAGACGCGTCGGCGGATTCCGCCCCAGGTCCCGCCGCAGACGCGCCTGCAGGTTCCGCCCCAGGTCCCGCCGCTCCCGCCGGCACTTCCGCCGCTCCCGCCGGCGGAACACGCAGCCCGCGCACGACCCACGCCGGGCGCAACCGCTTCCCGCCCAAGCTGAGCCGCACCGCTGCCGCGTCCACCACGCCAAGCGTGCTGGCGCGTGCCGCCAAGCCCGCGACAAGCTTCTGCATCTGCAGGTGCTCGCTCGCGCCCACGGCCCGCGGCGGCGTGTGCAAAGCCGCGTCGCCGTACGCCACGCAATTCACCACGGCGCACCAGAGCGGCACCGTCTTGCTCAACGCGTCCGGCATGAGCTTGCCGCGCCGCGTCGAGTCGATCACCACGCACCCCCCGTGCGTTCCAATCGTCTCCAAGAGCCCTAGGTTGAGCCGCCGAAACAGAAAGTCCCACTGGCCGTAGTGCCCGTCGGTCGACTTGAAGTATGCGGACGCCGCCACCTCGCTCGGCCGCGCGTACCAGGCCCCACAGCGCTGGTTCGCAACACAGGGGAGACCCTGCGCCGCCACCACCTCGCGCACCCACGCCGCGTCGTCGAGCACCAGGAGCATGCGGTTCCGCACCGCCGTGCTGTCCTCGAGTGTCGTGCCGCCTTCCGGGCGTCCCACGTTGCGCTGCTCCGCGCCGTGCCGCTCTGCACTGCCCCGTCCCGCGCCGCTCCGCTCCACGTCGTTCCGCCCCACGCCGTTCCGCCCCGCGCCGCGCCGCGCCACGTCGTTCCGCTCCATAAAGACGTTTTCGCCGCGATGGCTCGTGCGATGCGCCCGTGCATGCGCCTGCATGCGGCGGTGACTGATGCGGTTTCCGCCGCGCCGCCTATAAAGCTCTGGGCAGCAGCGCTTCCGGGCAACCCTCCACCCGCCTCTCCCATGCCGTCTGTTGCAGCCAACGTCACCGGCGTCATCGGCACCGTCTTCTGGTGCGTCCAGCTCGTGCCCCAGGTGGTGCGCAACTTCCGTGTCAAGGACTGCACCGGCGTGCCCGTCTCCATGATGGGGCTTTGGTTCTTGCTGCTGGTGCCGTTTGCCATCTACTTCAACGTGGTCGACACCACGGTCCCGGTGCGGATCCAGCCCGAGCTCTTTATGTTCTTCTCCGGCATCACCTTCTTCCAGATCTTGTACTACCCGCCCGTCAAGATCGGCTTGTGGCGCGCCGCCGCCATCACCGTCGGCATCACGTTGTTGTCGGCGGGCGTGATCGCCGGGTGCATCGTCGACATGCGCCCGCGGTACCACGCCGCCGGCAGCGACAACACGTGGGGGCCTGTGTTGGCGGTCGGCATCATCGCCACGGTCATGTTCATCTTGGGGTTGGTGCCGCCGTACTTTGAGTTGTGGAAGCGCGGCGGCGAGGTGGTGGGCATCAACTTTGTCTTCTTGCTGATGGACAGCTTGGGCGCGTTGTTCAGCGTGATCAGCGTGGCGCTTGCGAGCACCGAGCCGGGCTTCAGCGTGGACATCATGGGCGTCACCATGTACGCGCTGGTGTTGGTGATGGAGGGCGGCATCTTCCTCAGCCACCTTGTGTGGTGGTTGCGCGTGGGCCGCAAGCGCGTGGCCGGCGCCGAGACGAGCGACACCGAGACGGGCACCGTCGGAGAGGCCGCCAGCGACAGCGAGGACGCGGAGAAGCTGGACGGACACGCCACCAGCAGCCCCGTGTAGACCATAGCCAGCGTGCTGGCCTCTAATATAACGACCCCCTACGCAACCAAGGCGGCCAACTCGCGCTCAAACTCCGCCGCGAACGCGTCCAAGTCGGCCGCGTTCCAGTAGTCCGTCGAGCCCACCACCAACGTCACGGGTCCGCCACGCACGCCCACGACGTTGAAGCCCACGTGCGGGCTCAACATGCCGATGCACTGCGAGAACACCAAGCGCTCCACACCAGGCACGTCCACGCTGCCGATGTTAGACAACTCGAGCGTTGCCCGGTTCTTGCCCATCTTCAGCCGGATGAACTTGATCGAGTCCACCATGCGGAGAAGACCGACGCCCCAGAAGGCCGACTGCGTCGCGACGCCGCTCTTGATGGCGGCCGCACTGACCCGCGCGTACTCCACCACACGCCCGTTGATCGGCGGGAGATTGAGGACCGTGGCACCAACAAACAAGCCGAACTTGGTCTCCTGCGCCTGCTCCGCGGGAATGTACCGCCGGCACGTCGCCAAGAGCTGCGAGGAGCTGCCACAGTTGGGCTGCGACTTGAAGAGCGTCTTGTGGAGCGCCTGGAGACCCACCACGTGGAGAAGCGGCGTGAGCGTCGTCCCGTTTGCACGCGCGTACAGAAGAAGCAGTGCCGTGGTGTCGCGGTCAATTGTCACGATCTTGGTCCGCGTGGCGAGGTCGTCCGAGCACGGCTTGCCCACGTACGGCGGGTACCGCCGCGCCGTCGCGGCCTGCGGAAAGAGGAACGGCAAGTAGCTGGCCAACCACTTGACGGTCCGCACCACCGGCTTGGGCATCTTGGCCCCGAGGATCACCTTGAGAAGATACCACCACGGGCGGCCGTACGGGTAGTACGACTCGCCCTTTCCAGGGAGCGGCGGAAGCACCTCCCTGTCCTTTTCGTAGCTGAAGAGAAGATCAGCGCTGTCGTCCGCGCCGCCGGCCGCAAGCTCCGCCGCAAGCGCCTTGTGGAACTCGGCGCCGCCCGTCCCGTCGCACAATGTGTGGTCGCACACAAACGTGACGGTGGCGGCCCCCGCGGCGTCCGTGTGCACAATGCAGCGCCACGGTGGCGTCTCGCTGTCCAACTGCGGCTCGATCTCGTTCAACTCCTCCAACACCGCCTCGTCGAACGCCGGGACTGTCTTATGCTCCACAATTTCGTCGTACCGGATCGCCGCCACGGGCCGCACGACCTCGCGGCCGTCCACAAAGAAGACATTCAGGACGAGCATGGGGTTCGCGAGAAGCACGCGGCGCAACGCCGGGGCAAGCGCCGCCCTCGCCACGCCGCCGGCGTACACTGCGCTGACGTTGAAGTTGGTGTAGCAGCTGATGCGGCGGCGCTCCACGTAGAAGTGCTCGAAGAAGCCCGTCTCGCGGGTGTGCTGGGGAAGAACCATGTGATGAGTCAGGGGCTATGCATGGTGGCGCCGTGCTGTTTCCAGCGGCAGCGCGCCGCGTCAGCGGTTGAGCCGCCGGCGCTTGGCCTCGGCCATCTGCCGCTCGCGCTCCTGCTCGCGCTTGTCCTCGAGACGGGCGGCGCGGCCGCTGCGCTCCTCCTCCTCGATCAACTCGTCGACGCCCGCCTCCATGTCGCTGTCGTCGTCGTCGCCGCCGTATGTGTAGCGCCTCCGGTTGAATAAGCCCCGGACCTCGTCCGGGTCGTAGCCGGCCTCGTCGTCCAGCACCACGAACGAGTCGGCCGAGTCGGAGTCCTCCTGCTCGCGCGGCGGCGGGCGTCTCGAATTGACGCCGGTGTAGGTGGGAGCTGCAGGGCGCGGCAGCGGCGTGGTACGGGCTGCCGGCACAGACCGGCCCCCGGGCGGCGGCGTGGTGGCGCTGTTTTTGGCAGGCTTGCTGAGGCGCCGCACCTCGCGCACCTGCTTCTCCTTCTTGCCGCTGCCCACGGTCATGACGAGTTTCAGGCCGTCGACACCCCGGGCCTGTTTCATGAGCTGTGCAAACGGCACGCGGGCGCGCGGTGGCTGGGGCGGCGTTGGCGGGGCAGGGGTGGAGCCTGCGGAGCGCGCGCCCCGCGCCGAGCCGGCGCTGCGCGGTTGTGTCCGCAGCGGACCCGACAGGCTCACGCTGCGCAGAGGAGTCCTGATGGCTGACGTGCTGCCGCTTCGGCCGGCGGGCAGGGCGCTGCTCGTGCCGGCAGCCCTCGAGGGCCCGCCCTTGCTGGCAAGCTTTTCCTTGCGCGCGGCGGCGCGCTTCTCGGCCTCCTGGCGCACGCGCGCCTCCTCCTGCTCGCGGCGCTTGGCCTTCAACGCAGCCACCTTGGGGTCGACCTCCCGCAGGGTGCCGTCCTTGTAGGTGATGGTGGTGGGCGGCAGCGGCTTCCCCCGCATTTTGCTGGGAGCGGAGGAGAAGATGGAAATACAAGCTGTAATTGCAAACAGGCGAGGTGGGCACGGGGCGGCCTACAATTTGGACGAGGCAGCGGGCTCGACGCAGAACTTGTCGCGGAAGCCGTTCTCCTCGGCGTCGGCCATCTCGCCGGCATACTGCCCAAAGCCCAAGAGATAGCACAACATCTCGACCTTCTTGCCGGGGATGTTGGCGCCGACGTACCACAGCTTTGTGTGCGGAAACAAGGTCATGGCGCCGGCGTCGTGCACCTTCTGGGCCCACTCCTCCTCGGCCGCAAGCGTGGGCTCGATGGAGGCGACGCGGTGGTCGCGGAGCGCGAGAATGGTGCGGATGATCCACAGGAGCTGGAGCAGGTGGAGGGCAGGTGCGTTCAGGAAGGACGTGGGCGCCTGCGGGCCGTACACCATCCACATGTTGGGAAAGCCGTGGGAGAGGATGCCGAGGTAGGTGCGGACACCGTCGGCCCAGCGGTCGCGGAGGAGCACGTTGTCGACGCCGCGGAGGTCCAAGCGCGTGTAGCCGCCGGTGATGAAGTCGCCGCCGGTGGCATACACAATGATGTCAAAGTCGAGCGCCCCGAGGTTGCGGGTGCGCACGCCGGTGGGCGTCACCAGCTCGACCACGTCGGTCTTCATGTCGATGATGTGGACGTTGTCCTGGTTGTACACGTCGTAGTACCGCTGCTCGAGGGAGGGCCGCTTGGTGAAGATGTAGTACGGGGGCTCGTCGGGCGCGAGCAAGCGGGCCTTGGTGTCGTCGTGGACGCGCGCGCGCACCTTGTCGCGCCAGAAGTGGTAGGCCAAGCGGTTCATCTCGGGGTCGACCATCACGTCAAAGTAGTTGCCGTTCCAGAAGCTGAAGCCGCCGGCGGCCCACAACTTGTCCCAGTAGGCGACGCGCTCCTCCTGCAGCACCTCCAGCGCCAAGGGATCGGTCTGGAGCTCGTACTCGCTGAAGCCGGTCCAGGAGTCCTCGCACCCGTCGAACACGGCGCGGTAGTCGGCGGGCAGCGCTGCAGCCTCGGCCGGCGTCAAGCCGCGCTGGCGCATGGGGAAGGCGGTGTTGGGGTTGCGCATGAAGACGTGGAGCGATCTGACGTCGGGACCCATGTGCTGCACGAGCTGGACGCCGGTGGCGCCGTTGCCCACCACGGCCACGCGCTTGTTCGTGAAGTCGAGCCCCGCGCGGGGCCAGTCGACCGAGTGGAGGCTGGTGCCACGGAAGCTGTCGATGCCGGGCCAGCTGGGGTAGTTGGGGCTGGCGGCGGCACCGATGCACATGATGAGGTGGCGGCAGGTGTAGGTGGCGGCGGAGGTGCGGGCGGTCCAGGTGCGCGTGCGGGCGTCGTAGGCGGTGGCAAGCAACTCGACGTTGAAGCTGAAGTGCCTCTTGATGTCCAACACGCGGTCGGCGTGGGCAAAGTAGCGCTGGAGCTCCTCCCAGCCGGGGTAGCGCTGCAGCCACGTCCAGTTCTCGGTGACGCGGGGCTCGAAGAGCTGGTACACAGTGGAGTAGGAGTCGACACGGGCGCCGGGGTAGGTGCTGAAGCGCCACACGCCCCCGAGATCGTCCTGGCGCTCGATGCCGTGGACGTCGATGCCGGCGTCGCGGAAGCGGTGGATGGCGGTGATGCCAGCAAAGCCGGCGCCAACAACAAGGACCTCGTGGTGGGGCATGCGGGACGGGGGGGGCGGGGGGCGGCAGCGCCCGGAAATACGAGCACTTATAGCCCGACCCGTGGGGGGTCGTGCGGGCGGGGGGCACATGTGCGGCCGTGTGGGGAAGCGCGCGGCGGCTTTAGACGGAAGCGACAAACATGGGATTCGGCTACACCACCACCTCCACGGGCGTGCCGACTCTGACAATGTCGGCCTCGGCGGGAGCGCCCGCGTCGACGTCAAAGTACAGCCGGTACTCGTTCTCCTCGCTGGCGGCCAACTCGCCCTGGTACGGCACAAGGCCCAAGATGTAGCACAACATCTCGACCTTCTTGCCGGGGATGTTGGCGCCCATGTACCACAGCTTGGCCTTCGGGTACAAGGTGCCGGCGGCGGCGTCGCTGACAATGTCTCTCCAGCGGTCCACGCTCTCGGACTTGGCCTCGATGGTCTTGATGCCCAAGGCGCGCATGTTGATCAACTGCTGCACCGTCCAGCGCACCTGCATCAGCAGGAAGGCAGGGCCGTTGGTGAAGGCGGTCGGCGCCTGCGGGCCCCACAACATCCAGAAGTTGGGGAAGTTGCGCACAAACATGCCCAAGTGGGTCTTGACGCCGTCGTCCCAGTACTCCTTGAGCGTGAGGCCGCCGCGGCCGCGGATGTCCATCTGGGTGTAGCCGCCGGTGACAAAGTCGGTGCCGGTGCCGAAGGCAATGATGTCGAACTCGATCTCGCCCTGGTCGCGCGTGCGGATGCCGCGCTCGGTGATCTCCACCACCTCGTCCTGGGTGAGGTCGATCAAGTCCACGTTCTTCTGGTTGAACACCTCGTAGTAGGACTGCTCGAGCGAGGGCCGCTTGGTGCCGATGGGGTAGGGCTGGGCGGCGGGCGCGAGGATGTCCGCCTTCTTCGGGTCGTCGATCCGCTGTCTGACCTTGGAGCGCCAGAACTGGTACGCCTCGCCGTTGAGCTCGTCGTCCACGAGATACTCGGCGTAGTTGGAGATCCAGAAGTGGAAGGCGCCGCGCTCCCACAAGTCCTCCCAGAACTTGCCGCGCTCTGCCGGCAGAAGCAGCTTCGGGTTGAGGTCCTTGGCGGGGATGTACTCGTGGAAACCCGCGTACAGCTGGTCGCACTCGTCCCAGATCTTCTGGAAGTCGTCGCGCGTGAAGGCCTTCTCCTCGCTCGTGAGCGCGCGCTGGCGCATCGGCAAGGCCGTGTTGATGCCGCGCTGGAACACGTGGAGCGACTGCGCCTCGGGGCCCATAGTCTGCACCATCTGGACGCCCAGCGCCCCGGTGCCGATGACGGCCACCCGCTTGTTCTTGTAGTCGACGCCCTCGCGCGGCCACAGCACCGAGTGGAGGAGCTTGCCCTTGAACTTGTCTCTGCCGGGCCAGTTGGGGAAGTTGGCGTGCTTGGCCACAAAGCCGAGCCCCATCACCACGTGGCGCGCCGTGTACACGCCGTCGGTGGCCGTCACCGTCCACAAGCCCGTCGTGTCGTTCCACACCATCAGCTCCACCTCCGTGTTCATGGAGTAGTCCTTGGTGATCCGGAGCTCCTCGTCGACAAAGTCAAAGTAGCGCTGGAGCTCCTCCCACCCGGGGTACCGCTCGCTGTACTTCCACTTCTCCGCCACCTCCGGGAGGAACAACTGGTAGATCAGGTTGTACAGGTCGACGCGCGCTCCGGGGTACATGGAGAAGCGCCACACGCCGCCGAGCTTGGCCTGGCGGTCGAACCCGTGCACCTTGAACCCCGCGTTGCGGAGCCGGTACAAGGAGTTGATGCCGGAGAAGCCGGCACCGATAACAAGAGCGTCGTAGTGGTTGGTCATGGTGGAGAGACGGCCCGGGAGGAGGCTCGGCGGCCTTTTATACGCCGCTGCCCGCCGCCCACCGGCCGTCCGGAGAGGTCATTGCCGAGCAGCCCCCCACCCAGCGGGTTACCCCGCTGCAACCCCGCGCCTCGGGCTGGTGGAGCATGCTGCACTCCGCCTTCCGTGCACGCCGGAGAAAGTCCGAGCACGCCGCCCGCGGGCGCGGCGCTGCCGGGGAGTGTGTCCGGCGCGGTCGCGCGCACCCGCCACGTGCCGCCGGCCGCGGTGGCGCCGCTCTCCGTCCCCTCCCGTTCCTGGGCAGCCCCGCCCCCTCGGCGGCCCCGCTGCAATCCGCTGGGCGCCCCCTCCCCCGCGTACTCATGCATGCGCCTCAGGTTCCCCACATCATTTCCGATGGCCCGAGCCGAGCGGCACCTTTGCTACCACGTCACCCAGGCGGTGCCCAAGGCGGTGGTGGGCGCGATCTACGCGTGGAGCTACCTCCTGGTGGTGTCCACCCGCGGCGAGCTCGTGTGGGGCGGGCTCCGGCTCGTGCTTGTCTCGGCCGTTGCCGCCACCGCGCTCTATTGCTACGCGCTCACGGTGCGTTTCGGCCCGGGCTACGCGGCCGATGTCCCGGAGCTCAGTCTCGATGCGGCGCCATCCGCCCCGCCGGAGAGCATTGCCGTGCATGCGCACACGCTCAAGGTGGACGGCTCCTTCCGGGTGTGCGGACGCTGCCGCGTGTGGAAGCCGGACCGCGCGCACCACTGCCGGCTGTGCGACGCGTGCATTCTCCGCATGGACCACCACTGCCCGTGGTTTGGCCTCTGCATCGGCAACCACAATCTCCGGGTGTTTGTGCAGTTTGTGGGCTGGAGCGTGGTGTACTGTGCGGTGGTGGCGCCGTGCGGGTGGGAGGCGGTGAAGCGCTACGTGTACGGCGCGGCGGAGGCGAGCGACGGCGTGTTCATCAACTGGATGATTCTCACCGTGATAGCGATCGTGATGGGGATTGCGTTGGCGGTGTTCTTTGGCTTCACCGTCTACCTGTTGGTGCACAACATGACGACGATCGAGAGCTACGACTTCAACCACGTGCGCGGCCGGCGCGGCAGCAGCGATCCGGGGCGCACCAACATCTGGGACCTTGGGTGGCGCAAGAACGTGGAGGCGTACATGGGGGCGGGGTGGTGGCAGTGGTGCGTGCCGGTGGCGGTGGGCCACGGCGACGGGTTGCAGTTCCCGGTGGACGGCGCGGCGTTGGAGCGCGTGGAGCGGAGCGTGCGCGAGGTGCGCATGTTGAACGAGCGCGTGGAGCAGTGGCGGGGGGCGGAGCGCGAGCGGGAGGAGGCCAACCTCCGCAACGGGCTTCTTGTGTAGACTGCTTGCAGTGTGTTGGTACAATCGCTACTCCGCGCCAGCGGATCCGTTCAGCGTCGGCGCCACGGGCTCGGCGGGAGCCGCGGGCTCGGCCGCCTCGACCCCGGCCACCGCCACGCCGTTCACGCCCGCCGCGCCGTTCACGCCCGCCGCGCCGTTCACGCCCGCCGCGTCCGCATCGCCCACGGCAGTCTCGCCAACGCGCTCGTCGCTGCGCTCGACCCGCTGATCGCGCGCAAACTCGCTCCCGCCCTTGGTGTCCTTGGCGGCAGCCGTGTCCTCCTCCTCGTCGTCGTACAAGTCCGCGCTGTCGCGCGGCACGTCCTGCATCTGGACGCTGGGGGCAAACTTGGTGTGGCTCAAGTTCTGCAACACCTGTGTGAGGATCTTGTCGAGGTACTCGGGGGTGTTGGCGTTGTGCATGTTCTGCGGACGCACCTCCAACTGGTAGTCCGGGCCGTAGTACTCGTAGTAGTCGTTGTAGGGAAGACTGCCGTCCAAGATGACGTTGTTCAACAAGCCCGTCTCGAAGGCCCAGGTGCGTGCGACGTTGCGCATGGTGTAGCCGCCGCCGCCCAACACCATGGTGGGGAGCTTGAACAGCTTGACGTAGTTGACGCAGGACGCGTGGCCGGCCATGGACAAGTTGAAGCTGCCGAGGCGGTCGCCCAGAAGCAGGTCGCCGCCGCACTGCAAGACAACGGCCAGGGGCTGGTACCAGTCCATGATGGCCTTGATGGTGGGCTCGAACACCAGGCGGTAGGTGGCGTCGTCAATGCCGTCGCGGAGCGGCACGTTGACGGCGTAGTTTTTGCCGCGGCCAACGCCAATGTCGCGCAACTCGCCGGTGCCGGGGAAGAACTCGCCGTACTTGTGGAAGGAGCAGGTCATGACGCGGTCGGTGGTGTAGAAGGCCTCCTCGACACCGTCGCCGTGGTGGACATCGATGTCGATGTAGAGCACGCGCGGGTGGTAGCGCAACAACTCGATGATGCCGAGCACAATGTCGTTGAGGTAGCAGAAGCCGCTGGCCTCGCTCTTCTTGGCGTGGTGCAAGCCGCCGGCGTAGTTGATGGCAATGTCGCACTTGCCGCGGTTCAAGCGGGCGGCGCCCTCCATCAGACCACCGCCGCTGATGCCGCAGTACTCGAACAAGCCGTCAAACACGGGACAGTCGTCGCCGACGTTGAACTTGAGCTGCTCCTTCTGGAACATGTCGAGGTTGTCGGGGGTGACGCGGGAGAGGAAGTCGATGTACTCGTCGGTGTGGAACTGACACATTTCCTGCTTGGTGGCGGGCTTGGCGCGGTAGATTTCCATCTTCTTGTACAAACCGTAGTTCATGATGAGCAGGTGCGCCATCCGGATGCGGTGGGGCTTCATGGGGTGGCCGGCGCCGTAGGCGTAGTTGCCGACGTCCAGGTCGTAGAAGTAGGCGACGCGGGTGGACAGCTGGGGCTGCACCGTCAAGGGGTCGAAGGGAAGCTGGGTGTAGGTCATGGCGCGGGGCAGGGGAGTGCAGCAGACGGGGGCCGGGAGCGCGGGCCGGAAACGGACACAGACCGGGGGAGGGTGCGGACCAGAAGGAGGAGCACAGACCGCGGGAGGGGCAGGACCGGGGGAGGGCACAGACCGGGAGAGAGCACGGACCGGGAGCAGGCAAGAAACGCGCAGAGCGGGCGGACGCGGGAGATGCCGGCGCAGCGTGCAGGGCGGCCGGCACCCGTGCACCCCAGGTTACCCGGCGCGGGCGCGGCGCCTCACGTGCGCACGGGTTACCCGGCGCCAGGGCATCGCACCCGTGCACCCCGCGTCACGGCTGCAGGCGTAGTGTGGGGTGGCATGACGCGCCCGCATGACGGGAGCCGCATGACACTCCGGATGTCCGCTGCAGCGCGGGTGTCCCGGCGCCTTGGCGTCCGGCCGGAGGGAACGGCGGTGGGGCGCGGCGCGCGGGGCATTGGCGGGGCGGTGCTGGACGCGCTGGGCCTGCGGGGGGGGGCGGGCCTCGGGGCCGGAAGGCGGCTGCGTGCGGCGGCTGCGTGCGGCGGCTGCGGCGGGGGGCACGGCGGCGTGCAGCGCAGCGATCCCCGCGTCTCCGCGGCCCCAGCAGCGGCCCCGCGGCCGGTACCCCACTTTGCCCCACCCCCTCCCCCGCGTCGTGCCTTGGCAAGTGACCCGGTGACGCGATGCGCGCCCCCGCTCGCGTATATAAGCCGGGCGGCGGACGGGTCTGGCGGGCCCACCCAATGCCGTTTGAGAACGACCACCTTGTGACTGTGCCCACGATCGACCCGCCTGCCGGGTTCAAGGAGCGGCACCCGGGCAAGCCGCACCTCACGGACTTGGACGAGTACCGCCGGTTGTACAAGCAGCTGATCGAGGACCCGTACACGTTCTTTGGGGAGCGCGCGCAGGAGCTCCTCACGTGGTCGACGCCGTTCACGCACGCGCGGCACCCGGCGCTGCCGGAGCACGACTTTGAGAACGGGCTGTTGCCGACGTGGTTTGTGAACGGGCGGCTCAACGCCGCGTACAACTGCGTGGACCGGCACGCGCTTGCAGACCCCAACAAGGTGGCGATTGTGTACGAGGCGGACGAGCCGGAGCAGGGCCGGACGATCACGTACGGCGAGCTCCTTGCGGAGGTGCTGCGGATTGCGCAGACGTTGACGGCGGCGGGCGTGCGCAAGGGCGACAGCGTGGCGGTGTACCTCCCGATGATTCCGGAGGCGGTGGTGGCGCTCCTTGCCATCACACGGATTGGCGCGGTGCACCTGGTGGTGTTTGCCGGGTTCCTGTCGCTGTCGCTCCGGGACCGGATCAACGACGCGAAGCTGAAGTTTGTGATCACGGCGGACGAGCTGAAGCGCGGGGGCAAGATCATCGAGACCAAGAAGATCGTGGACGACGCGTTGAAGAGCGCGCCGAGCGTGACGGGCGTGTTGGTGTTCCGGCGGACGGGGAACCTGGCGGTGCCGTTTGACCTGCTGCGGGACTTGTGGTGGCACGAGGAGAGCGCCAAGTACGGCGGGTACACGCCGCCGGTGTTTGTGGACCTGGAGGACCCGATGTTCTTGTTGTACACGAGCGGGTCGACGGGGAAGCCGAAGGGGATTGTGCACACGACGGCGGGGTACCTCCTCGGGGCGGCGCTCACGGCCAAGTACACGTTTGACCTCCAGGCGACGGACGTGTTGTTCACGGCAGGCGACGTGGGGTGGATCACGGGCCACACGTACGCGGTGTACGGGCCGTTGCTCAACGGCGCGACGACGGTGATCTTCGAGGGGACGCCGGCGTACCCGAACTACCTGCGGTACTGGGAGATTGTGGACCGGTACAAGGTGACGCAGTTCTACGTGGCGCCGACGGCGCTCCGGCTTCTCAAGCGTGCGGGCACGCAGTTCGTGGAGCCGTACAAGTTGGACCTGATCCGGGTGCTTGGGAGTGTGGGGGAGCCGATTGCGGCGGAGGTGTGGCACTGGTACAACGACAACATCGGGCGCGGGAAGGCGCACATTGTGGACACGTACTGGGCGACGGAGGGCGGGTCGCACTTGGTGACGCCGCTTGCGGGGGTGACGCCGACCAAGGCGGGGAGCGCGCTGTTCCCGCTGTTTGGGATCGACACGTTGATTGTGGACCCGGTGAGCGGGGAGGAGCTCAAGGGCGACAAGGTGGAGGGTGTGTTGTGCATCCGGTCGGCGTGGCCGCTGATCACGCGCGGGGTGTTCAACGACTACAAGCGGTTCATCGACACGTACCTTGCGCCGTACCCGAACTTGTACTTTACGGGCGACGGGGCGGCGCGGGACGCGGACGGCTACTACTGGGTGTTGGGGAGAGTGGACGACGTGGTGAATGTGTCGGGCCACCGGCTCTCGACGGCGGAGATCGAGGCGGCGTTGATCGAGCACCCGTCGGTGGGCGAGCTGGCGGTGGTGGGGTTCCCCGACGAGTTGACGGGGCAGGCGGTGGCGGCATACGTGTCGCTCAAGGACGGGGTTTCCGGGACGGAGGAGCTCAAGAAGGAGCTCATCTTGACGGTGCGGAAGGAGATCGGGCCGTTTGCGGCGCCCAAGTTGATTTTGCTTGTGGACGATCTCCCCAAGACGCGGAGCGGCAAGATCATGCGGCGGATTCTCCGCAAGATTCTTGCCGGGGAGGAGGACCTGTTGGGCGACACGACTACGTTGAGCAACCCGGCGGTGGTGGACCAGTTGATCAGCGAGGTGAAGAAGGCGAGAAAGTAGGTATTGTATGTGGATTGCGGCACGGCGGGTCACATTTTCTGGAAGGCAAAGGCGAGGTAGAAGGCGCAGGCGTCCTTCTCGTCGCCCTCGACGCCGTACTTACCGTCGCTGCGGCGCATGCCCTCGATGATCTTGGGGCTCAACTTGTGGAAGAACTCCTCGATGCGCTCGTTGAACAACTCGACGAAGGAGCCGCGGTAGCGCAACTCCAAGTGGAACTCCTCGGCCAAGGCGCGGAACTGCAGGAAGGGGACGACGTACTCGGGGACGTTGTCGACGGCGTCGCGGAGAAAGTACAGGTACCGGTGGCCAAACATGCCGCCGGGGAAGGAGCCGTCGGCGGGCGGGGGCGTGTCGAAGGTGGCGGAGTAGATGGAGTTGCCGAACTTGCCCGGGGTGTCGACGCCGTGGCGGTAGTTGCTGGCAATGTGGCGGGAGATAAAGTCCAGATCGGGGATGGTGCCGATGAAGAAGCCGCCGGGCTTCAAGCTGTTGGCGACGTTGCGCAACATGGCGCGCGCCTTGGGCTCCAGCTCGAAGGCGTAGTGCATGCAGAACTGCATCAGCACCACGTCGAAGGGGAAGGTGATGGGCGAGGGCGGCGGGAACTTGGGGGCGAGGATCTCGGGCACGGGGGTGCCGAAGCAGTCGCCAGTGGCAAAGAAGGCGTCGAACGGCTTGCGGCCGGCCTGCATGCGCAGGTAGCGCTTGACGGCCTCGACGATGCTCATGTCCAGGATGTCGATGCCGACGTACTGCGAGATGCCGGCCATCAGATACTTGAAGAGGTCGCCGCCCTTGCCGCAGCCCAAGTCCAACACGCGGTCGTTGGAGGCGGTGTAGGTGTTGATGAGGATGTACTTGATGGCGTTGTTGAAGTTGCGCATCTTGATGATGGGAGAGAGGGCGCGGACCTCGCGGCGGGCAATGCGTGCGCGGGCGTTGTAGTGCTCGCGCACGTGCTCGTCGTTGTTGCGGTAGTCCTGGGCGTTGCCGCGGTAGCGCGGCGGGACGTCGGAGTTGACGGTGTGCCGGCGCGGGTTGGCGGGCGGGCGCGAGTCCTGCGCGGGGGCCACGGGCGCGTGCTCAAGCGCGTCCGGGGAGAGGTCGCGGTCGCGGCGACTCTGGTTGCGGTCGCGCTGCTCGGCCACGGGGGCGCGGCGCGTGGGCCGCTTGAGCTTGGGCTCGGCAGGGTGCGGCGACACGGCGCCAGCCGCGGGCACCACGGCCGGCTCCAGGGCAGACGCCGAGACAGCCTGCTGTGCCGGGGCCGGCTCCGTCCGTGGCGCCGCCCCAGTGTTCCGCAAGTGCTCCTCCCACTGCGCGTCGGTCATCCATGCTGGCTTGGACATTGGGGAGCGAGCGAGCGAGCGCGGGCGGCAACGTGAGCAGGCGGGCTGGTGGGCGCACGCCGCGGTTGGCGCACGCCGCGGTTGGCGCACGCGGGACGCAGGCACATGCAGCCACTGTTATTACCTTTCCCGATGCGGCAAGCGATTCACATGACAACCTGCGTGCCGGACTCGTTTGATACCGGCAGCCACGGCCAGCCCCGCGGATTGTGCGACCGCCCGGCGCTGCAGGCTTCTCCATCCGCCTTTCTGCTCTGCCGCTGCACACATGCCACGCACCACGGCACGGCACAACTACGCGCCGTTTGACGACGACGAGCCGTCCATTTTCCGGCTGCCTGAGGAGACGCCCAAGAAGTACCGGCTGTACATGCCCGGGCGGATGCCGGGCTACATGCCCAGCGACAGCGGGCTGCCGCCGCGGGGCCGCGGGACCGAGGAGGTGTTTGAGACGGCGCCCGACTCGCCCGGGCTGGTGGCGGCCGGTGACGAGTTCAACTACCACATCCCGCGCGAGTACACGGAGCTGAGCGACGAGCGCTTGGACTTGCGCACCAGCCACATGGGACACAGCGCGGTGAGCAGCCGCTTTGCCGACCAGACCACCAAGCGCAGCAGCTGGCAGGCGGCCACGTTGCGCGAGCAGGCCCGGCAGAAGATGCCGGCGCAGATGCAGGCGAAGGTGCCGCCGGTGCGCGTGTCGCCGCCGTCGAACCAGTCGTCGGACCTGCCAGGAACACTTCCGGTGGCCGACCCGCTCTTGGATAGCGTGCTGCACCGGCAGCGGTCGCGGGCTGCCAGCATTGTGAAGGCACACGGCGACGCCGCTCAGTTGGATGCAAGCACTCGGCCGCAGCTGGAAGTGAAGGGCCCGCGGCCGTTGGGCCGGGGGTTGCCGGTGGCAAGCACGAGCGGGTCCGACACCCCGGGCCCGTTGCCGGACCCGATGTGGAGCTCGGTGGTGGCAAACAAAGAAAAGGCGCCCGCCTGGCTGGACCACCCGCCGCGGCATCGCCCCTCAGGCGGCGGTCCGGCAGGCGGGATGCCGCCTGCGGTTGCCATGCCCCACGGTCCGGCAGGCGGTCCCATGCCGCGGCCGATGCCAGCGGGGATGCCCATGGGGATGCCGGGGGCGCCACCGCCGGTGATGCCGCCCTCGCCACAGCGTCGGCCGGGCCCGCCGCCGACGACCAACTACCCCATTGCACCGCCCAGTGAGGAGACGCTCCACGGCGTCTCTCCCGCCAAGGGCTCGACACCACCCGTGCACTACGCCGAGCTCAACAACCCAACACAGCTCCCGACGAATCCCCTCGAGTCGGTGCACGGAGCCACCGGGCGCCCGGACCCCTCGCTTCCGATTGCGTCGGTGTCGGCCTCGGACGACGAGCAGCGAGTGCCGGCGGCCCACGTACCGGCAGCGGCCCCGGCGCCGCCGTTCATTCTCCCGCATCCGCCGACGAACCAGCGGCCGCGGCACCGCAAGCGCCGGCCGAACCCGGCCATGAACCCGAACGCGTTTGCACCGGCGCCGCCCTACAACCCAGAGGGCCCGCCGGCGGGCGCAGCAGCGCCGGAGGCTGCGCCCCCACCGGGCCCCGCGGCGCCGTACGACTTTATGGCGGGGGAAAACACCATGACGCGGAACGGGGGCGGTGTTGGCGGGGGCGCGGTGAACCCGCAGGGCGCCGCGGAAGTGCCGCTGCCAAACGTGGTGGTGGAGCCGCCCACGGGGGAGGACACGCCGGTGGAGGAGGGAGACCGGGAGGCCGGGGATGGGTACAACTGGCGGGACACACACCGGCAGTTGATTCTGGAGGTGATGGAGCGACAGCTTGGGCAGCAGCCGTTGATTGGCGGCGACCGGCCGGTGCCGTTCACCCCGACGTTCATCTTCCACGTGGTGCAGGCGATTCTCCTGTTGGTGCTCATTCTGCTCTGTGCGTACGGCGTGGCGGCAGACACGCGGACCATCAACCAGGGGTACTGGATCTACCTCATATTCATGAACTGCCTTCTCGAGTTTGTGCTGTTCATGTTCATCTTCCGCATCATGGCGTACAACCACAACAACGGCATCTTCTACACCATCACGGCGAACGTGTTGTGCATCATTGGGTTTGGAATGGCGTGCGGGGTGTTTCTCCCGGCAAGCGGCAAGTGCGTGACCAAGACGCTTGGGCTCTGCACAAACCGGCGCGCGGTGGCGGCGTTCACGACAATTGTCACCTTGTTGTGGGTGATCAACCTCACGACGTTTCTCACGGTGTGGTTCATTTCGCGGTTGAACATGCTCCCAGAGATCAACACAGACTTGTATCTGATTGGGCGGTACGGGCTGAACCTCAGCCGGTCGTGGGTGCTGAGCTACCTCACAGGCCCGACCGGGGACGGCGGGCTGCACAAGGAAAAGCCGCTGTTTGACGGGTTCGAGCAGTCGCCGCTCGACAAGGAGATTGCGCGGCAGTTGATGGAGGGCAACAAGTACGTGACGCCGGGGAAGCAGTTGATCTTGGACGAGAACGGGGTGGTGTACGAGGTGCCCGAGGACCGCGTGAAGGGCCGGAAGCCGTTGTTGTTATGGATCTGAGTGGGCGCGGCGCGTAATGACCGTGTCTGTAGCGCACGCGCCGCGGTGGCCACAGACACACGCACATAGTCCTTTATGAAGCTCCCGTGGGCTGCGCTGGCTGTGGTGGTGGGGGCGGCCGTGGCGGTGGGAGCGGCTGTGCTTCCGGCGGCCGCTCTCACGGCCGACGCGTGGGCGGCGTCGCCGCTTGCGCTGCTCGTGGCGGCAGGCAAGTCGCACACGTTTGCGTTTCCAAGACTGGCGCCGGTGGTGGTGCCGGCCAACACGGCGGTTCTTCTTGTGGTGGCGTCGGAGCACGGCGAGCGGCTCCCGGAGATCTCGCTCCGGCATGCGCGCCGGCTGTGGCGCCAGTACGTGCAGATGGCGATGCTGCTGGCGTTGGTGACGGGCCGGGGTGCGGTTCGGCGGGTGTTTCTTGTCATCCCCGAGGTGCTCATGCCGGCGTCAGACACGCTCGCCAACGAATTGCCGGACGGGGCGTACCCCGAATGGGCGGAGCGGTACGCGGAGCAGCTCGGCAGGCCGACGCTCTTGGCGGAGCTTGTGCCGGCGGGGGCAGCAGCGGGGGGGTCGGCGGGCGACGCGACGTTGGATTGGTTGGCCACGGGGTGGAGCAGTGCGGAGGAGGCGTTTGCGGCGGCGGCCAGCACCGCCTTGTGCGCGGTGGGGGCGGGCGAGCGCGAGCCGGGGCTCTGTCTCAGCTTGCGCCGCCACGCGTTCCACCTCACGGGCCGCATGGGCATGCGCGCGGGGCGCTACACGCCCAAGATGGACCCGCGCCCGCTCGTGGGAAAGGTGGTGGACTACTTCCGGGACCGGTGCGAGGTGGAGATCCCGGCGGAGATGGTGGCGCGGGCGTGGCGGGCGAAACGGGGGATCGACTACGACGCGCTCGAGGAGGACGAGGAGTGCGTGGAGCTCAGCTGGCGGCTGCTCGTGTGGCGGATGGTGTTCGGGCGCGAGCACGAGTTCTGCGGGCTTGGCTGGTAGCGGGCGCGGCGGCGGTGTGGCGGCCGCGAGGCGACACAGGCGGGTCTCGGAGTTACGCTGCGGGCGGTGCGTCGGGGCTTAGGCTAACGCCGACGGCGAGCAGGGGGGTGGCGCCACACGGCCCCCCGGGCCCCGCTTCCACCCCCATGGCCTCTCTCCCCCCTGCGGCGTGCTGTCTCCAGTACATTCTCCACGAGGGCACGCCCGTCGGCGCCGTTGAGACGGTGTACGGGCTCCCGACGTACGTGACGGGCGCGGAGCACCGCGAGTCGGGCCGCGTGATCGTGGTGTTCACGGACATTTTTGGCTTCGAGTTTGTGAACACGCGGTTGGTGGCGGACGGGCTTGCGCGCGGGGGCTACCACGTGCTTGTGCCGGACGTGCTCGAGGGCGACCCGGTGGACATTGCGAACATGGCGACGGCGGCGGGCGTGGACAAGATCCGGACCGAGTGGTTGCCGAAGCACACGGAGCGCGCGCAGGAGCTCGCGGTGGGGTTTGTGGAGGCACTCGCGGCGGAGCGCTCGCCGGGGTTCCTCGGGACGGTGGGCTACTGCTTCGGGGCGGCCAGCGCGGTGCGGCTCTTGGCGGCGGGCACGGCGGTGGTGGCGGGAGCGATTGCGCACCCGTCGGCGGTGATCGAGGCGTCGCTCCACGGCGTGGCCAAGCCGCTTCTCATCTCTGCCGCAGAGCACGACTATCTCTACCCGCCGGAGCTGCGGGCGCGGTCGGAGGCGATCTTGACGGCGAACGGGGTGCGGTACGCGTCGACGGTATTCCTGGGCACCGCGCACGGCTTCAGCATCAAGGGCGACGTGGCGGACCCGGCGGTGAAGTACGCCAAGGAGAAGGTGTTGGTGGACCAGCTCCTGTGGTTCGGGCAGTTCTAGAGCGTAGCACGCCGCCACATAGCACCAACGCGGAACGCCGCCGCATGCACGGAAGCTCGCGGCAGCGCAGCAGCGCCGCTGTGGCGCCGCTGCGGGGACCCGCGTGACGTCGAGGCCAGGGCACGTCCACATGGGCCGGACTCCGCGCGGGTAGCGCCGGAGGGGCGGCGGGGTAACGGGCAGCTGCACGGCGGCTGTGAGGCGTATAAAGGGGCGAGGGCGCCGGCACAGCGCGGGGCAATGGCCTCCCTTCCTCCCGCCGCGTGCTGCGGCAAGTTCAGTCTCCACGAGGGCACGCCTGTTGGCACGGCCGAGACGGTGTACGGGCTCCCGACGTACGTGACGGGCGCGGAGCACCGCGAGTCGGGCCGCGTGATCGTGGTGTTCACGGACATTTTTGGCTTCGAGTTTGTGAACACGCGGTTGGTGGCGGACGGGCTTGCGCGCGGGGGCTACCACGTGCTTGTGCCGGACGTGCTCGAGGGCGACCCGGTGGACCCGGCCAGCTTGGCGACGGCGGCGGGCGTCGACAATCTCCGGACGGTGTGGTTCCCGAAGCACTATGCGCGCGCGCAGGAGCTCGCGGCGCAGTTTGTGGAGGCGCTCGCGGCAGAGCGCTCGCCGGGGTTCCTCGGGACGGTGGGCTACTGCTTCGGGGCGGCGAACGCCGTGGGCCTCTTGGCGGCGGGCACGGCGGTGACGGCGTCGGCGATTGCGCACCCGTCGGCGGTGATCGAGACGACGCTCGGGAACGCGGCCAAGCCGCTTCTCATTGCGGCCGCCGAGACGGACGACCTCTACCCGCCGGAGCTGCGGGCGCGGTCGGAGGCGATCTTGACCAAGAACAAGGTGCGGTTCATTGCGACGGTGTTCCTGGGCACGACGCACGGCTTTGCCATCAAGGGCGACGTGGCGGACCCGGTGGTGAAGTACGCCAAGGAGAAGGTGTTGGCGGACCAGCTCCTGTGGTTCGGGCAGTTCTAGGTGCCGTAGCGCGCGCTCGGCGATAACACGAAAGTGGTATACCTCCTCGGAGTTACGAGTATCTCCGAGGCATTAACCCGCGCGAGCACCACGAAATCACGCACGGCGTGGGCGAGGCCACGGTATAAAGGGGGCAGGGCAGACGGCGCAAGGACGGCCCCCATGGCTTCCCACCCGCCTGCCGAGTGCTGCACCAAGTTCAACCTCCACGAGGGCGCGCCTGCGGGTGCCATTGAGACCGTGTACGGCGTGCCTGCGTACGTGACGGGGAAGGAGCACCTTGCGTCCGGGCGCGCGATTGTGATTCTCACGGACGTGTTTGGGCACGGGTTTGTCAACAACCAGTTGATTGCGGACGGGCTCGCGAAGGGCGGGTACTACGTGGCGGTGCCCGACTTGTTCGAGGGCGAGCCGGTGCCCGCCGGCGGCTTGAACACGCCGGGGGGTCTTGCGGACGTCATGAAGAACTGGTTCCCGAAGCACTTTGCCCCCGCGGGCGAGATCGGAACCAGGTTTGTGAACGAGCTCGCCGCCGACCTCAAGCCGACGTTTCTCGGTGCCATCGGCCACTGCTTTGGCGCGTGGATTGTCGTCGGTCTCTTGGGCGAGGGCGGCGTGGTGACGGCGGGCGCGGTGGCGCACCCCTCGGCCGTGACGGAGGAGGCGCTCGAGAAGGTGGTCAAGCCGTTCGTCATTGCTGCTGCGGAGGAGGACACGCGCTACCCCGCGGAGCAGCGCGCCAAGTCGGAGGCGATCTTGACCAAGAACAAGGTGCGGTTCCAGGCCACGTTGTTCCTGGGCACGTCGCACGGGTTCGCGGTGCGGGGCGACGTGAGCAACCCCGTGGTCAAGTATGCGAAGGAGAAGGTGCTTGCGGACCAGCTCGCGTGGTTCGACCAGTTCTAGACGTCCATAGCCATGCAGCCCGCCGGCCACAGTCCTCCCCGCCAAAGCTTGTTTTGCGCCGCGCATAACGACGCACAGACGCCGGCCCATTAGTCAGATGGGCGGGGCATTGCGCGACCGCCCCCACCATGGCTTCTTCTGCTCCCGGCGAGTGCTGCATCAAGTTCAACCTCCACGAGGGCGCGCCTGCGGGTGCCATTGAGACCGTGTCTGGGCTTCCGGCGTACGTGACGGGGAAGGAGCACCTCGCGTCCGGGCGCGTGATCGTCGTCTTCACGGACATCTACGGCTACAGCTTCATCAACAACCAGTTGGTGGCGGACGGGCTCGCGAAGGGCGGGTACTACGTGGTGGTGCCCGACTTGTTTGAGGGCGACCCGATCCGGCCCGACGGGTTGAGTAGCGCCGAGGGCGCCAAGCACCTCAAGGAGGTGTGGTTCCCGAAGCACTTTGGTCCCGCCGGCGACCTTGCCGCGGGCTTCTTGGGCGCGCTTGCGGCAGACCTCAAGCCGGCGTTTCTCGGCGCGGTGGGCCACTGCTTCGGCGCGTGGATTGTCGTGAGCCACTTGGCGGAGGGTGGTCTTCTCACCGCCGGCGCGGTGGCGCACCCGACGGCCGTGACGGAGGAGGCGCTCGAGAAGGTGGTCAAGCCGCTCGTCATCTCCGCCGCCGAGACGGACAGCATCTACCCCGCGGAGCAGCGCGCCAAGTCGGAGGCGATCTTGACCAAGAACAAGGTGCGGTTCCAGGCCTCGGTGTTCCTGGGCACAGCGCACGGGTTCGCGGTGCGGGGCGATGTCAGCGACCCGGTGGTCAAGTACGCGAAGGAGAAGGTGCTCGCGGACCAGCTCGCGTGGTTCGCCCAGTTCTAGTCACTTTCGTACTCGAATGAATAGGAATCCGAGTCACCGGCCTCCACCTCCGCCATGAACTGCTCGTACGACGGCGACGTGACGTCGGGCTCCGCAGAAGACCCGATCTCCGCGACTTCAGGAGACGATCGGAGATCGACAACCTCAGGCGACGACCGAAGGTCCACGACTTCCGAGGCTCCCGGAGCAGTCTTGCGCGTCGGTGCGTCCTGCGCCTCTTCCTCCAGTGCACCCACCTCCCTCTCCTCCATGAACGCATCCTCGCCACCCACCTCCTCCATAAACCGATCGTAGTCATCATCAAACCCCGCCACTGGCGGAAGCGCCTCCGTCTGCGGCGATCCCACAGACCCCTCCAGCCCTGGCTCGTCTGCCTGGTCGTTCTCTCCCGGCACAAACCCTCCCGGCGTGTACTCCTCCTCCACCTTCCCATGCCGCCGGTCCAAGCCCTGCCGAATCCGCACCTTCGCCAACAACACCCGCCACGCCTCCATCGCCACCAACACCTCCCGCTCCCGCGCCTTCTCTTCCTCCTCCTCCTCCAAATACTCCATCACCGCTTCCACCGCCTCTGCGTTCTCCGCCCGCACCACGCACCCGCCCTTTTTCGCCGTCGCCGTCCGCCCCTTGCCAAACTCAAACCCCACCACCGCCGGTGCAAACGCAACCCCCAACATCCGCGCCGCCCGCACCGCCCGCGTCCCCCGCACCAACGCGCCACCCGGCGGCACCATCGACGGCACAAACACCTCGATGTTCCCGAACACGTTTGTCGGAAGCTCGCCAAACCGCGGGAGCGCCGGCGGCACAAACACCTCCGTCTGCGACTCCGCGTACAACCGCGTCTCATCGTCCTCCGCGTCCTTCACATCCACCACCGCCATTGGGTTCACCCCAACCTTGAGAATCCGTCCCCGCATGTACCAGCTTCGCGGCGTCCGCAACTGGTGCACGTGCTCCCGCTTGTACACTGCCACCACGGTCTCCGGCTTGCCCGCGCGTCCAGGAATCCGCAACGTCCCGCACCGCTCCTTTGGAAAGATCGCCTCGCGCGCCCCGAGCTGGCTCTCAAGCGCATACACCGGGTGGTCCTTAAAGTCCACCATCCGCGACGGCAACCCCTCCGCCGCCTGCCGCTGCGCAAACTCCAGCGCCTCGAACATGTCGATCTGCGACGGCTCCTGCCGCTGCTCCAGCGTCGCCGCCGCAAGCACCTGGCTCCACCACGCCCGTCCTGCCTCCGAGCGGTCCACACGGTGCCGCCGCAGCCGCCCGTTCAACTGGAGATTGTACCGCCGCGTCACGTCCCGCACACCGCCGCGCCGGTCCACCGCCACCACGTACCGTCCCTCGCACACGGCGCTCCGCGACCCCACCCGCACCTCCTCCATCACGCGCCGGCACAACGGATCCACGGTGACCCACGCGTGGCTTGCAGGGTTCCACACCTCCACAAAGAACCGCGCGGCCGGCGCGTCCGGCTGCGGCGGATAGAACGGCGCGTTGATCACCTCGCCGGAGCGAATGCGCCGCATCTCCTGGCGGAGCCGCCCAAGCCGTGACGTCGGCTTCACCGCGCGCGGCACCGGTGTCGGCTTGGCGTCCTTCTCGTCCCACAGCGGGACCGAGTGCACCAACCGCGCATTCACCCCCGCTCGCCGCAACGCAGCCGTGAACACAACCGTGCCCACAAGCACACTGCCCCGCATCGTGGTGGCGGCCCGGAGCAAGTCGCGGTAGCGCGTGCGGGACCCGCCCCCCGCGCTGAAACGACTGCCCCACAGCTGCATCGCCGAGAGGAGCCCGTCGAGAAACCGCCGCAGCTGCATCGGCTGCGCAAGCGACAGCGGCGGGTGCATCCGTTCCCGGTCCTCTGCCAGCACCATGCGCCTGAGCTCGGGCTCGCGCGCAAGCTGCAGCGCCTCCCGCGAGAGGTGAGCGACGAGGCACACGTGCGCGAGGAGGTGCACCGGCACAAGCCGCTTGAGCATGCGCTGGCGCTCCGCCGCCACGTTGGGCCGCCTGGGGGCCGCCTGGGGGCGGCTGAAGGTGATGTCGACCGCCGACGGTTTGGTGGCAAACACGCCCGTCACGTCCTCGAACTCGGCGTCCAGGTAGTCGCTTTTGTCTGCAGGCGGCGGCGGCGGCGGCAGCAGCGGCGGCACGGCTCTCTTTGTGCGCCGCCGCTTGCGCTGCTGTGTCGCCGCCTGCTCAGCCTCCCGGAGCATCTCGCCATAGACCCGCGGCACGCTCATGAAGCGCTTCGGCCCATCGCATCGCCGTTTTGCACTCATGCTTCGACTCGCCGTGCGGCGGCTCAGCCGCGATGTGTCCTTCCCCGCGGTGGAGGACGCCGTGGTGGCGCGGCTACGACGGTCGCACCTTCTGCAGCGCTATGCCCGCGAGCGGCCCGCGCTCGGTCCGTGCTTGGTGCCGGTGTTGCAGGACGCGCAGTTGGCGGTCGCGGCGTCCAACCGCGGGCTCGCCGGCGGCCGCTGGGCGCTCGAGGGGCTTGGCGACGCGCCCCCGGCGCTCGAGCGCGTGCTTCTGGCGGTGCTTCTCTGCTGCCACGCCCACTGGGCGGCCGTCGACGGCCGTCCGTGCTCTGTCGACGTTGCGGCCGTGGCCGAGGCGTGTGCCGACGACGCGCTCGGCAGCGTCGCCAGTGAGGCCTTCGCCCACCGGCTCCTCTTCTGGTACCGCTACGGCACGTACATTGACAGCGGCGCGGTGCTGCTGCACGTGGGCGCGTCGCCGTTGGTGCGCACGCTTGCGTCCGCCGTGGCGCTGGTGGACGCCGCGCGCCTTTGCCCGCTTCTTGCGTCCGTCACGGCGCGCACCGTTGCCGAGGCGTGCGAACACCTCACGGGCCTCACGGCCGTCCCCGCGTGCGTGGCGGTGGACGTGCTCCGGCGCGACCCAGACAGTCCCGGCGACCTCGCGCTCCAGCTCCAGATGCTCGAGTGGTGCCGCGGCGCCTTGGCACCACCCGTGGGCCCGCCCATTGTGCGGGCTCTCGTTCACAACACCCTCCGGGTGGTGCCCACGCTGGCGGCCGGTGTTGCCGACGCATACCTCCAGGCGCACCCTTCGGTGCCGGGCGCCTTCACGTCGCAGTTGGCGTTCCTGGCGGGACAGCGGGCACAGCACGCACCTCCGCTGGCCGTCCACGGGGCGCTCGCACTCCAGAAGGTGCTTTCCCGCGGCGCGCCCGACACGTTGGTGGCGCTCGGCGTGGCGTCGGTGCTCCGCGACAGCTCGCACGTTCCCGACACGGCCGAGTTCCCGCTCCAGCGCCACGTGGCGTTGCTCGCCACGGCCCCGTCGCTTGCCGATTTGTCGGCGTCTCTCCGCGCCGCCACCCACACGCTCCACAACCGCTTCCACAAGCACCCGCTCGTGTGGGCCGCGTTTGTGGAGCGGCTCGCACAGCTCCACGAGCTCACGCCGGCCCGCGGTGCCCAGATCCTCCGCCAGTGCGTGGCGTACCAGATGGAGCTCCCGCTGCATACGCTCACGCGGTTGCTTGCGTCCCTCCGCCGGTTCGAGGACTTTGAGGACGCGCTAGCGACTGTGGGCTACCTCCCGCGGCGGCTCGTGCCGGTGTTGCTCGGACGAGTGTACCGGTACGGCGGGCTGTTGGCCGAAGACCGGCTGTTCCGCGGGTACGCCACCGCCCGGGACTACGCGCGCGGCGTGTACGCGTCGGTGGAGGAGCCGCTGGCGGCGCTTGTCGGGGTGATGCTCAAATGGGAGGCGCGGTACCGGCCAGAGTCGGTGCCGCGCGTGTACCGGGCACAGCTTGCACGCACGGCAACTGGCATTCCCGATGCGCGTTGCCTCACGGCGTTGGTCCGGGCGGCCATGACGCAGGTGCGCGGGGGGCGGCGCGTGGCCCGGTGGGACTTGGCACAGGCGCAGTTTGCGGTCCAGGAGTTTGTGCGCTGGGTGCAGCCGGCGGTGCCGACGACGCCGCTCGAGGCGCGGCGCGTGCTTCCGGACGCGCGGCTCTGGGCAGCGTACGTGGAGCTCTGCGTGATGCACCGCTTTGTGGAGGAGACGGTGTACGTCTTGTCACACTGGGAGCGGTTGGAGTACACACCAAGCGAGCGGCTTCTCGCCAAGGTGCTTGCTGGGATGGACCCAGCGCAGAGCCGCCATGTGGCGGCGATGGCGGTGCGGCAGCGGGAGGAGTCGCTGCCGCACACGGCGGACGCAACGGGGCGGTTGGTGGACGGGGTGTACGCACCGGCGCACTGGCCGTGGCCGCTGGAGGGCGCGGTGGAGGCGGCGCGACGGCGGATGTGGCGGCGCCGTGGCCAGGAACAGACATAGACATGAACATAGACCGCTACAAGTTCTGGCGCGCGGGAGGGTTCAGGCGGGTGTAGAAGCCCTGCTCGGTGGGGGAGTAGCGGGTGGCGGGCTGCTGGCTGGAGTACACCAGGGGGTCGTTGGTGTAGCGCAGCGTGGGCGAGTAGCTCTCCGCGCGGAAGCTGGAGGTGGAGCGGTTGTTGGTCTCGAAGGGAAGACTGGTGCTGCTGGAGCTGGCGTCGATGTGGTGGCCCTGCATGGCAGCGGCGCCCAACGCCAGGAGCTCGATGCCGCCGGCACCCTTGCTGCCGGGCTGCTGCGACGCGGGGATGAAGGAGACACGGTCGTCCTTCATCAGGGCGTAGCGCGTGTCGGGGTTCTTCAGCAAGACGGCCATCGTGCAGGTGACGATGGTGAAGATGAGAAGCACAAGGGCGTACACGGCGTTGGCGACAAAGTACACCACTGCCATCACCAGCGACACGATGCTCTTCTGGTTGAAGATGTTCAGGAAAAAGAGGTAAAACAAGCCGTTGAAGCAGCAGATGACGCCAATGAGGATGTTGAACACGTTGGTGCGCTTGTCCATGTAGGGGCGGCGCCAGCAGAGACCCACAAAGTAGACAATCTCGACAACAAACACCACGACCGCACTCGCCTTGCCGCTCTTCTGCCCGATGCCAATCACCAACAGACGCACAAACATGTACAAGAGCTGCACTCCGACCCAGTAGTAGGCCTGGGCCTCGTACATGACGTAGAGGAAGCCAAACTTGTTGAGGACGTTGATGTCGCCGTAGAGAAGGTACGCGGGGTTCTTGTAGAGGCGGTCCAGCTTGCGGGCGATGAAGATGGTGCAGACCGCCGCGTAGACGAGGAGCGCGCACGACAAGACAATGAGGAACACGGCAAGCACCACCGTGCCCGTGGAGTCGCGCTCAATGAGCTGCCAGAAACAGAGCACCGTGAGCTGCGGGAAGGCAATGAGGAGAAGCCGGTACATGGCGCCCTTGATGACAATGGCCCACGTCTTGCGGAACTCGGGGAACTTGCCCTCGTTCATGATGCCGCTGCGCACCGCAAGCTCGATCGCGGCCTTGAAGAACATGAGAGCAACAAGCAACACAAACGCAAAGAAGAGCACGAACGAGATGCCGGTCATGAAGAGCGACGTGATCTCGATGCCGGCGAGATACGCGACGCGCAGGATGCCCCGGAGGATGAGGATCTTGCCCGAGAGATCGGTGGACTTTTCGTCGGTGGTGTAGAGCGAGCCGTACTCCACCAACGTGTCGCTCACAAGCTCGAGGCGCTTGGAGAGATGCAGACCAACGTTGCGGACGGTGGCCGGCACGAGCGGCGCAAGCGCCTGCATCCCCGAGTCGACGCTGAACAGCGGGAGCGCGCGCTGCACCGCCTCGTAGCCGCGCTTGAGCAACTTGCGTTGGACCAGCAACGAAATGACGTCGGCGTTGGCAATGATGGCGGTCGGCGTGCCGCCGGTGGCCTGCATGTACCAGTTGGCAAAGTGCTGGATGGCGCCCAACTTGATGATGCCGACGCTCCACTCAAAGTTCTGGGCCCACGCGGCGGCAATGGGCGGCACGCGGTTCACGCCCATCATGGCGACAATGGCCAACAGCTGGAAGTAGACAAAGAGGGAGACGGAGTTGGAGGCAATGTGCGCGGCGGTGTTGCTGTTGCCCATGATCAGCACAATGCCCAGCATCACCAAGCCGAGGCCGGAGATGGCGGCAATGGGCCACGCGGCGTACTTGGTCTGCACCGTCTTGCCGTTCGTGACCATGGCCTGGACACACGCGAGCGGCTTGGTGACGTTGTCCGCGTTGTACAACGTCACGCGCACGTACGCGTCGAGGTCGGGGATGGTGTAGGCCACGGCGGGGATCTGGTTGGTGTACTCGTCGGCGCTGCTGTCCAACTTCAGCGTGTACGTGATGGTGTTGTGGCCCGCGTTCAAGGGGCAGACACCGAGGTTGGGGAACATCTTGCACAAGGTGATGTTGCGCTGGATGGCAACGACGCCGTACGTGACCAACTCCACGGACGCGAGCACGTTGGCGGAAAAGGTGACGAGGAGGTCAAGCTCAATGTCCACCTTCTTCTCGTCCGGGTAGTAGGCCACGTCGAACGTCAGCGCCGTGAGCTGCGAGTTCTCCATGCACGTGAGAAGCAGGCTGGCCAGAAGCAGGCGGACCGCGGCGGCCACGCCGAGCAAGAACGGGAGAACCAACATGAGAGGCGGTGCCCTTGGCTGCCGAGCGCCAGCTGAACGCGGCGCGGCATGCTGCGGCTGCGCGGCCGGGTAACCCGGCCGCGGGCAACTATAAATAGCGGGCGCGGCGGCGGCAGCTTTTTCTCCAACGCAAATACACAGCTCCACGCAACACCAGCATTCCCCCGAGGCCGGACTACCGGCCCATGACCGGCGGAGTACGTTGTGCTATGTGCCGGGGACTGGAGAGTAAACCACTAGGTCTTGGGTGCAGCAGCCAACGGCCAGCCTTCGTGCTGCCGCGTGCGGTCTGGTGCAATGACCTGGGGGACATCCGGTAGGCTCCACATGTTCTTTTGCACGGCGCGCGGAGCGGCGTGTCGCGCGGTGAGCGGTGCGGCGCCTGCGGTGCGCTCCGTGTCGATCGCGCCGCCGGTGGTCGGCGTCAATGCCGCGCGCCTCCCGGTCGCCACGCTGCACGCCGTTGCCGAGGGCCACACGCTTTCGTGGGCCGCGCCGCCGCAGAACGTGCTCGTGGTGAAGAAGGAGGGCGACCCGCGCGTCCTTGCCCACACCGTCGAGATCGTCAAGCACCTCCACACGCACTACCCGCTGGTGAACGTGATGGTGCCGCCGCAGGTGGCGCGCGAGATCGAGGACGCGCTCACGCTCACGCCGGGCTACACGCCGCAGCCCATCTACACCTCGGCCGACCCCGACGTGCTTGCCGCGCGGGCCGAGGTCTTGGTGCTGCTCGGCGGCGACGGCACCATTCTCCACGGCGTGCGCATGTTCCAGCAGCACCGCGTGCCGCCCGTCGTGCTGTTCGCGTTGGGCACGCTTGGCTTCCTCCTCCCGTTCGACGTGCGCCGCTTCGACAGGGTGTTTGCCGAGGTGTACAGCGGCACCAGCCGCGTGCTCCACCGCAGCCGTCTCCGCTGCACCTTGGAGCGCGGCAGCAGCCGCCCCGACACGGCGGCGCCGCCCGGGTTGGCCATGAACGACATTGTCATCCACCGCGGCGCGTGCCCGCACCTCGCCACCCTCGACGTGTACATCGACGGCGACTTTTTCACGCGCACCACCGGCGACGGCGTCGCGTTTTCGACGCCCACCGGCTCGACCGCCTACCTGTTGCTGGCGGGCGGCAGCATTGTCCACCCCAGCGTCCCGTGCATCCTCATCACGCCCATCTGTCCGCGGCTGTTGAGCTTCCGCCCCGTGGTGGTCCCCGCGACGCTGGACATCACGCTCCAGGTGGCACAGGCGAACCGCAACAAGCTGATCGAGTGTGTGGTCGACGGCGCGCTGCGCAGCGTCTTGTACGTAGGCGATAGGCTCCACATCCGCGAGGCCCGCGACGACGGCGTGTGGTGCGTGGCCCGCGGTCCGCACGACTGGGGCCGCGGCGTCAACGAGCTCCTCGGCTTCAACGAGGGCTTCCGCGGCCGCGGGCGATGAGCACACCCAATGTCATCGTCTCTTGACGCCGTGGCGGCGATTCTCCAGCAGACCCCGCACGTGGCCACCACCGCGGAGAACGTCGGCCGCGTCGCGCGCTGGGTGGGGCTCGCCGCCGAGGGCACGGCGCCCGTGCACATTTCCGGCGCCGTCATCCGCGTGCGCGTCGAGTTGGCGCCCGTGCGCGTCGACGTGGACGGCGCCGACGGCGCCACGCTCGCGCCTGCCCTTGCCGCGACTCTCCGCCAGCCGACCCTCGCGCGCTTCCGCGACGTGCTTCGCTTTCTCGCCACCCTCGACCGCCTCAGCTCGTCCGGCGCCAATCTCTTTTCCACCTACACCGCCGCCGCCGCGCTCGTGGCGGCGTGTGCGGGCGACGCGTTGGACGCCCCGTGCGGCCAGCTCCGGTCCGGCGAGGCCGCCGCAACGCTCGCGTACTACGAGGCGAACCACCGGCTCAACCAGCAGAGCACCCTCCCGCACAACGACACGTACACGCTTCTGCTCGACGTGAGCGCCGACGCGGCGTGTCCGGTGGCGGGCTCGACCGCCGGCTTTGCACTCGTGCTCTCGCCCCCCGTGCATCTTCCGGAGCTGTTGCTCATGTCCTGGGGCAACCACTACACCACCGCGCCTGCCGCGCGCCACTCGGCGTACCTCGCGCGGCTCTCGCACGCCAACTTCATCGAACACACCATCCGCGTGCAGCAGCACAAGGTGCACCTCCATCTCGCCTACTTGTACGACGGCTTGCGGCTCGTGCCGGTCGAGCGGCTCGAGGTGCCGGTGCCCGCCGACGCCACCGCGTTCCGTCCGTGGCTCGCCGCCACCATCGGCCACCTCCGCAACTGGATCCTCGTGGGCAATCTCCTCGGCAATGTGGGCAGCAGCAGCCGCGTGCTCGACGCACGCGAGGAGGACGGTGTCGACGTCGAGGCGGTGCCCACGACGCTCGCCGACTTCCTCGAGGACGCCGCCGCGGTGCTCCCCAAGGACGAGAGCGAGTTCGACATGGACGTCGACACGGACGGCGCCGCGGCGCCGCCGGGCCCGGACTTTTGCCAGTTCACGGTGCTCGACCAGCCCGAGAGCGGCCTCCCGGAGATCCGTCTCAAGACCAAGCTCAAGACAGGCGGCTTGGCAGCGCTGTGGCAGTTGCGCGTCACCAACGGCCGCATCGAGGAGACAGTGCCCGAGGGCGACGAGGTGGTGGAGGCCGAGGCCCGCGTGCGCTTTGTCCGCATGTTGGACGTGACGGAGCGCTTGGTGGACGTGTTGGGCAGCGACCGTGTGTAGGCGGGCTACTTTTTGCGCCGCGGTTCGCCCTCCCGTGCCGAGTACACGCCGGCAGTCTCCGTGCACACGCCACGCTTGACCCAGAACTGCATCGCCTTCTTGACCGCCGCCGTGTCGGCGCGCACCATCCCAAGCAGCTCCACAAGCTCGTCCACGCGCACGGGCCCGCGCTCCGCCACGACGCTGAGGGCCGATGCCTGGAGCGGCAGACAGCGGTACTCCGTCTCCTTGCCGCGGAGCTCGACGGCAAGCACCACTGTGCCGAGTGCCGGGTGCGGTCGGAGCAGCCGCTTGCGTTTGATGCGGCGGAACCGCGCGTTGTAGGCGGCAAGCTCCGCGGCCACCGCCGGCGGCGGCTGGAAGTCCGCCGGCTCCACCAGCGGCCAGTAGAGGTGCAGCACCACTGTGGCGTGCACCATGCCCTGCGTCGCCGCGCTGTCGATAGCACGCGACTCCACCACGTCCCGCACCATCACGTCGAGCTGGCTCATTTCCAGCAGTCCGAACCGCTGGCGCAACACCGCCGCCTTGGCCACCACGGCCTCCACGCCGTAGTCGGTCGCGGCGAGCAACTCGCCGGCAAACACCGCCACCACCTCGTCCACCACCTCGCGCACGGGCCAGATCAGCACAAGCAGCGCAAGCGCGTCGCGCGCAGACGACCCAAAGTCCGGAAGCGCATCCACGGGGTCCGGCACCCACTCCAAGCCGCTGTCGGCGGGCGCGCTCGGGGCGGGCGGCGCGTCCAACTCGTCGGCGAGCGTGGCGAGCTCCGGAAGCCGTCCGAGCATGCCCTGCACAAGCTTTCCCACCGAGTCCGCGCGGTCTCGGAGGTAGGCCCGGATGGGCCGCGCCACGCGGTCAAGCAACACGCCGCGGGGGTCCACCATGAGGAAGGCCTGGATGATCTTGGTGTACATGGCGAGAATGTGCACGGTGGCGGTGCCGGAGTGGAGGAGGCGGTCGTGGCAGTCGCGCGCAAACGCATGCAGGAGCTGGGCCCGCTGGTGGCGCGTCTCGCAGCACTGGTGGAGGTCGTCGAGCCCCGGCCGCGACGCGGGGTACGCGGCGCACATGTCGTAGAGCTCGGCGCACCGGAGCGCAAAGAGCTGCTGGTGCACGAGATGGTACGGCGGTGCGGGCGGCGCCAGCGAGACGGCACGCATCGCGGGGACAATGTCGGAGTCGACCCACGCGAGCACAGGCGCCAACAGCGGCCGGTCCCACACAAGGGCGCACGCGGCGACGGTGTGGCGGGCGACGGCGCCGCGGGCCGCCTCGACGACCCAGGCGTCGACGTCAAGCCCAAGCGCGCGGAGGGACGAGAGAGTCGCGGCCGGCGGCGCGTCGAACAAGACGCGCTCGAGCCACGCAAGCACGGCGCCGGGGTCGACGTCCAGCGCAAGCATGGCGTCAACGCTGCGGAGAAACAAGGCGACAGAGGCGTCGGGCGGGAGTTGCTGCACGCGTGCGGTGTAGCGGGTGCGGAGCACGTCGAGGGCGCCGACGAGCGCCACCACGTCGCGCGCACGCGGGCGGTGGGCCGCGTGGTGCCGCCGCACGGCGGCAAGGTGGTGGGCGGTGAGCGCAGGGACGGCGGCGGCGGTGGCGCGGATGGCCTGGCGCACGCGCGGCGTGGTGTCGCCGTGGCCCTCCAACCAGTGGAGCACCATCTCGACGTCGGCGTCCGCCGGCGGCAACGCGGGCGGCGGGAACACCAGGCGCCAGCACGCGCCGTCAACAGGAAGCGCCATGCGATGAGCAGCAGCCTCCATCTTGTTTTGCTGGCAGAATGGTATGTCCGGGAGGCAGGGGTTGCGGGGAGTACTAACACGTGCTGACGCTGCGTCCGAGCAAGGAGGCGATCAACCAGTTCATGGAGTTCACGGGGGCGTCGCGGTCGACGGCGGTGCGGCACCTCCCGCAGCACCCGACGACGGAGCGGGCGATCGAGGCGTACCTTGACAAGCTGGGGCGCGGGACCCCCGGGGCCAAGGCGGCCGAGGCGGTGTTCAACCAGTTTGCGGGCTCGGCGGAGGGCGACCTCGACATTGACGGCGTGATTGCGTACGTGGAGGCGCTTGGATTCCAGCCGGAGGACCTCGAGGCGCTCGTGTTGGCGTACGTGGTGGAGCTGCCGACGGCCGGCGTGATTGAGCGGGCGTCGTTTGTGGACGCGTGGACGCGTGTCGGAGCGTCGACTCTTGCGGCCATGGCGGCCCACGTGCGCGGCGTGACGGCCAGCCTTGCCACGGACGCGGACGCGTTTGCCAAGGTGTACGAGTACGTCTTTTCGTTTGCGGTGGACCCGCCGGCGCGCGCGTTGGGCGGCGACGTGGCGTGTGCCTACTGGCAGTTGCTCGCCGGGCCGTACTTCCCGCAGGAGACGGCGGCGTGGACGCGGTTTGTGGGCGAGACGTGGCGCTCTACGGTGAGCCACGACGTGTGGACCATGACGCTCGAGTTCCTCCGCAAGTGGCATGCGGATCCGCAGCTCGGTTTCTACGACCCGGCCGGGGCATGGCCCACGATCATCGACGAGTTTGTGGAGAGCCGGTAGCAAATAAAAGGCGAAACTCCATCTCGAGCGCCGCGTTTCTTCCTCATGTCGCAGCAGCCGCCGCCGGGGCAGCCCCAGCGCCGCATTCTCTCGACGCAGCACATCAAGCAGCTCATGGAGACGTACCGCCTGGAGATGGCGGCCGCGCAGAGCGCTGGCCAGAACACGCCCGCGGCGCAGGAGCACTTGGCGCGTGCGCACCACATCCGCGAGGCGCTTGTGCGGATCCAGCAGCAGCGCACGGCCGCTGCTGCTGCTGCCGGCCGCATCGCCACGCCCCCAGCGCAGGGGTCGCGGCCCGGCACGCCAGGAGGGGCGGTGCCGCAGCAGCAGATGCGGCAGCCCCAGCAGGCGCCGGTGCCGCAGCAGCAGCCCCCGCAGCAGCAGCAGCCCCCGCAGCAGCCCCAGCAGCAGCCCCAGCAGCAACCCCAGCAGCCGCGGACGCCGACGGTGACGCAGTTGGGCCAGGTGCAGCGCATGCTCCGGGAGTTCCGCTCGCGGCTCCACCAGATCGAGCAGGCGGAGGAGGGTGGCCGCATTCCCCAGGACCAGTTGGCGCTTCTCGCGCAGCAAAAGCGGGACTTGCACACCAAGTTCGAGAAGTACACCATGGCGGCGCGGCAGATGCAGCAGCAGTTGCGCGCGGCGGGCCAGTTCGACGGCACGCAGCAACAGCAGGCGGTGCCCGGGAGTGCGGGCGGCGCGCAGCAGCGGTTCCAGCCGCAGCAAGCGGCCCCGGCAGCGCCGGTGCCGACGGGGCCGCCTGCAGGGGTGGTGGGGGCCGCGGGTGCGGTGCCGGGTGCGGTGCCGGGTGCGTCTGCAGTGGTTGGCGGAGCCGGGTCGCCGGCGGCGCGCACGCCAGGGGTGCGGCTGGCGAGCCCCGGGACACCCACGGCCCTGGCGCAGTCGCCGGGGCCGGTGGGGAGCAGCGTGACCAAGCTCCCGCCGGGCCCGTCGATCTCGGTGGCGGGGAGCGTGCAGGTGCGCAGCAACAACCCGGCGCCGCCGCGGGTGGCCAAGCCGACAATGCTCGGGCTGACGGGCGTGGGACCGGCGAGCGTCAACACGCCGGCCTACTCGCGGATGGCGCCGTTTGAGTTGCAGGGCGACCGGGTGTTGCTGAAGCGCAAGTTGCTGGAGTTGGTGCTGAACGTGTGTGGCAGCGAGGGCGACACGGACGTGCACCTCGACGCGGACGTGGAGGAGTTGTTGTTGGATCTTGCGGACGAGTTTGTGTCGAGTGTGACGGGCTTTGCCTGCCGCTTGGCCAAGCACCGCAAGGTGGACGCCGTGGACGTGCGCGACGTGCAGATGCACTTGGAGCGCAACTGGGGGATCCGCGTGCCGGGCTATGCGAACGACGAGGTGCGCAGCGTGCGTCGCTGGCAGCCCGCCCCGGGCTACGTGCAGAAGGTGGGCTCGGTCAACTTGTCCAAGCAGGTGGACTAGGCTGTAGTTTGTATGAATGCTGTCTCAGGCTGTCTCGCGCCGGACGGCCGCGCGCCATGGCCAACCACACGCTCGTCCGCTACCAGCAGGTGGCGCTGCCGCCGTCGTTGGCACGGGGGCTTCCGCGGTGCCGCGAGGCCGCCACGTATCTCGACCGCCATGCCGTGTGGCAGCCCCGCGTGCAGCTCGGACGCGTCGTGGGCTTGATGCTGGTGCCGCGTGCCCTCGCGGAGGAGCCGCTGCCGCGCGAGACGGGTCCGCCGCGCGGGAACATGGCCGCCTTCCCGACCCACGTGCGCGTGCCAACCATCGTGGGTGCTGCGCCGCTCCCGGTGCTCGTCCACCACGCCACCGCCAGCACCGCCAGCGAGCTTGTCGTGTACGGCGGGTGTGTTGTTGACGAGCGCCAGTCGGGCGCGTGTCGCTGCGACGTTGTGTTCCCGGCGCCCTTCAGCAGCGAGGTGTTCACGGCGAGGCGCCTCCGGCCCAACCGCGACGTGTACCACGTGCAGAGCCAGGGGTTCGTCGTCCGGGCAATGGCAACACTGGGCCCGCGGCCGCCGGTGCTGGTGTACTCGGCCCACGTTGTGGTGCGGCAGCGGTACGTGCTCGACTACGGCGGTCTCGAGCTTGTGCGCACCGGCGACGCCGTCGAGGCGGCCATGTGCGGGACACACGTTGCCGTGTACGACGCAGTCCAGGGCCGCTTCTCGCGCCTCGCGCTCTGCGACGCCACCGGGCGCGCCGTGCCGGGACGCATGGGCCACACGATGGTGGCGGCGCCTGCCCCCCCGCAGGCGCACGTCGAGGGGTTGGTGCTGGCGGACGACGTGACGCCCCATGTGAGCGTGGTGTACGTGTTTGGCGGGTTCGAGCTCGTGGGCAGGCGTCTCGAGCCGTGCGCGCGGCCCGGCATCATCACCGTGCGGGGTTGGTGCAAGGGCGGCCGCTTGGTTCACTTCGTGGCGGCAGAGTACTGCGACGTGCCGGGACCCGCGCCGCTGCCGCGCGGGTTCCACGCAAGCGTGCTCGTGCCCGGCCCCGCGCCCGCGTCGTCGCCGTTTGCGGGCCACGCCTTGTTGGTGCACGGCGGCACCACCAGCACGGGCACCACCGGCGAGCTCTGGCGCTACGACTTTGTACAGTGGCAGCGCGTGGCGGCGACAACGTTTGGCGTGCAGGCGGACGGGCTGGTGGACCACGCACAGAGCCAGCCGGTGGTGCTCCGGCGCGCGCTCCACTCCATGTGGCTCCAGGACCGCACCGTGTTCTTCATCGGTGGCGTCAGCGGCCTCGCCACGGGCTGTCCCAGCGAGCACGGTGCGCTCGACCTCGTCCTGCTCATTGCACGGCTCCCCGTGGTATACGACGCGCGAGGCGCGGCCGAGCTCGGGACGCACGTGTTGGTCGAGCGGCTCCCCACGCTCCTGCTCGCGACGTACGCGTTTGGCTTTACGCGGTACGTGTGTGAGTTTGGCTCGGAGGTGGTGGAGAGAGACGGCGTGGGGCAGAACAAGACCGGGCGGGACGAGGCCGGGCGGGGGGCGGACGCCGCGCCGCGCCGCGTGGAGGCGGTGGATCTCCGGCTGCAGGTAGTGGGCGCGGCGTGGCAGCCGACGCCGCACAACCTCGTGCTCGTCGGCGGCGCCATGGTGCTGCCCGGCGCCATGCCCGCGCGCCTCACCGCCGACACGCTCCACATGATCGGCGGGGTGTGCGAGATGGAGTTGCCCGAAACGGCCGCCGTTGCCGCGAGCATCGCCCGCAGCTCATCGCGCGCTGCGCCCCCCGCACGCTCGCCCATGGCGTCTGTTTCGAACTTGGACGAGGACTTGCGGGACTCGCGCAGCGCCAAGTACACGCAGGTGGAGCCGCAGGTGCGGGCGTGGCTCGAGGCGGTGGCGGGCCCGCTCCCGCCGGGCCCGCTCCTCGCGGCGTTGCGAGACGGCGTGGTGCTCTGCCGCGCCATGGCGGCGATAGCGCCGCAGGTGCCGTGCAAGTGCCGGCCGTCCGCCATGCCGTTCGTCCAGATGGAGAACATTGCGCTGTTCCTCGCGGCCGCGCAGCAGTTGGGCGTCCCGCAGGACGAGCTTTTCCAGACGGTCGACTTGTACGAGGAGAAGGACCCGTACGCCGTGGCGTTGGCGCTCGTGAGCGTGAGCCGCAAGGCCGCCGCTGCGCGCCCGGATGTCCCCACGATTGGTCCGCAGGTGGCGGTGAAGCGCGCGCCCGTCAAGCCGCTGAAGCCGGCGCACCTCGCGGGCGCCGGCTGGAGCACCGTCGAGTACGGCTACATGGGCGGCGCGAGCCAACAGAGCGAGCGCTTGGTGTTTGGCAAGGCGCGGGACGTGGTGCCCCGCCAGCAGTAGCGCCTGCCGTAGTGTCTGCATTACTGCCACGTCACGTCGTAGCCGGCGCCCTCCTCGGCCTCCTCCATGAGCGTCAACTTGGCAAAGAACGGCGCCACCGCGCCCGCCGTGACGTACTCCGCCACCAACTGCTCGCACACCGCCCGGTCCATGCCAGGGCCCACCTTGAGCGTGCGCTTGTACGGGTCCACGGCGAGCGTGTGGGCCGGGTTCGTGCTGCTTTCGAGGCGCACGTGGTGCAGCAGCACAAACTCGAGCCGCCAGCCGAAGATGAGCGCAACCGTGGCGCTGAACTCGCGCGCCTGTCGCCCGTACGCCTCGCGGAGCCGCGTCGTGCGCTTGTTCAGCTCGTACACGCGCGCCTCGAGGGCCGAGAGGTCCGTGAGCATCCGCTCATACGTTGCGAGCGCCACCGTCGCGGGCGTCCCGCCGCCGAGCTGCTGCTGGAGCGCCTGGTTCTCGGCCCGCAACGCCTCGAGCGCGGACCGCTTCACCACCTGGTCGCGTGCGTACGGGCTGTCGTTGTGCACCAACACGCGGAGCGCGTGGATCTTGTCGCGGTTGGCCAACTGGGCCTTGAGCGATGCGTTTTCCGTGGCGAGCCGCGAGATCTCGGCCGCCGTGGCGGGGCTTGCGCCGTGGCCAGACACGTCGTCGCCGGCCCCGTTGCTGCGCGCTCGCTTGGACGGCACAGGCGCGTGCGGCTCCTCCAACTGCCGCGCCACCTCCTGCTTGTAGCCGTCAATGATCTTCTGGTAGGCGTTGGCAGCGGTGCCCGGGGCGCGCGTGCGGTCGCCCACCATCTCGTCATACTCCACAAGCTGCTGCCGGAGAAGATCGATCTCCTGGAGCGAGAGCGTGCGCTGGCGCTCCAACTTGTCTTGGCGCTGCACAAGGAGCCCGTTCCGGGCCCCGGCAGCCTCGAGCTCTGCCCGGAGGGCTTCCATCTGCTGCTCCATGACGCCCGCCTTGGCCAGCGCAATGTTGGCGGCGTCGGTGAGCACGCTGTTGGCGGCCCGTAGCTCGGCCGCGGTGCTGGCGCTGGAGTCGCGGAGCAACTGCTGCTGGAGCTCGAGCTTGGCAATCTCCGCCTCGTCGAGCTGTGTACGGAGCGCCGTCGTCTGCTCCACCTGTGAGCGGAGCTCGCGGTTCTGTTCGCGGAGCACGTTCTGGCTCTCGAGCTGTGCCTCGAGCTCCGTGTTCAGCCGCCGGAGGGCAGCTATTGTGGACTCGTGCTTCTGGATGAGCCGCAACTGCTGGGCAATGTCCGAGGTGACAAACAGCGGCAGGGCTGCGGGTGCCGGCGACGGGGAGGCTGTGACAGGCGCCGGGGCGGGCGGCGGAGACGCGGCAGCGCTCCCCACGGCCATTTGCTTCTCCATCATGGCAACACGCTCGCGCCACGCGGCCACCTCGCGCCGGTGCGTGCGGGCGGCAGAGTCGCGCTCGCGACGGACAGCCTCCAACTCGGCCTCGGCCTCGCCATTGGCCTCGGTCAAGACGTCGATCTCGTTGCGCAACTCCCGGATGGAGCCCTGCAAGGCGGTGCGCTCGGCCTCGAAGCCGGCGCGCACCTCGGCCACGCGCTTCTCGGCCTGCTCGATCTTGCCGAACCAGAACTCGTGGTCGGCCTCGAGCGTGCGGACGCGGTCCTCCGCCTCGCGGAGGCGGCGCGCGGCCTCGTGCTGCTCGTGGGTGTGGAGACTGGCAGCGATCTGGGCCTCGTTCTGCGCGTTCGCGAGCTGGTAGCGGAGCGCGTCCACGTCGTGGCTGGCCATAATAAAGAGGTGCGCCGAGATGCGCTCTGCACCACCCCCGCTTTCATGTCCAAGATGTACGTTGCCACGCCGGTGTGTTTGTGTGTGGCCGGTACTAACCGCGCAGTCCCCGCAACTTCAAGCTTCTCGAGGAACTCGAGCGTGGCGAGAAGGGCCTTCTGACGGGCGCCATCTCGTACGGGCTCGACGCCGACGACGACATTCTCATGACGAACTGGAACGGGACGATTCTCGGCCCGCCGCACCTGGTGCACGAGAACCGCATCTACGCGTTGCTGGTTGTGTGCGGGAGCAAGTACCCGGACGAGCCGCCGACGGTGCGGTTTGTGAACAAGATCAACCTCCCGTGCGTGGGTCCGGCGGGCGAGGTTGACCCGGCCAAGTTTGCGACGCTAGGCGAGTGGAAGCGGAGCTACGGCATCGAGACGGTCTTGTTGGAGTTGCGCAAGGAGATGGCGAGCCCGGCCAACAAGCGCCGCGCCCAGCCGGGCGAGGGCGAGACATACTAGGAATGGAGAGCTTGCTATGTAGCGGGCGGCGTGTTCGTGGCGTCGCTGGTGATTTCCACGATGACGGCGCGGGCGGGCGGGTGCAGGTGGCGGCCGCGCGCCTGCACGCCGTCGTGGAGCGGGTTGGCGACGGCGCACTCCTTGAACAAGCGCGTGAAGGGGTGGCACACCGTTTTGTCGTTGGCCGTTTCGCACTGGTGCTGCGTGAGGCTGTGGAGGGTGCACGGCTCGCCGGCAGTGTCGGGCGTGTCGCGCACGCCGAGGCGCGCAAACACCTCGTGCCGGAGGTACACGGGCGACAGCGGCGGCATGGGCGGTCAGGCGCGGGTGGCTGCGCGGGCAATGTGGCGCACGACCGGCTCGAACACGAGCGCCTCGACGTGCGCGCCCCAGAGGGTGTCCATGTGCTCGTAGCCGGCAATGCGGAGCGTCTCGACGGCGCTGTTCTGCAACACGGCGAGGTTGCGCTCCATGTCCACCAAGCGGTCACAGTCGCCGTACACCAACAAGACCGGCGCCGTGATGTTGTGCACCGGGAAGGGCGCCACGCGGTGCGCGCGTCCTGCGCCGGCCCACGCGGCGAGCACGCTGCCGCCGGCGCCGCCGTCGTCGTACATCTGGAAGCGCTTGTTGCGGATGATCTGGAACCAGTGCGCCACCAGCTTGGTGCTGGTGGGCAGGAACATGTGCTGGTAGCCGACGCGCTTCTGGGCGGGCGGGATGTGCACGGTGGTCCAGCCAAACAACCACGCCACCAGCGCGTCGACGACGCGGATGTAGAGGTCGGGGCCCATGAGCCGCTGCCAGAACACCACCAGCGGAAGGATGGCGCGCGCGCCAAAGAGCGTGAAGAGGAGCTGCGGCGCGAGCAGCACGAACCAGCGGAGCGCCGGGTGCGCCAACTCGCGCGGCACCATGGCCGGCAGGAGCCCGACAAAGGCGTTGATCTGGCGGTTGAGGCGGGGCAGGAGCAGAAGCGCCGCGAGCGCCTGGGCCGAGCCCTGGCTGAAGCCGACGTACGTGAGCAGCTCGCGGCCGGTCGCGCCGAGCACGTACGCAACCGTGTCGGGAATGTCGTGCAAGGCAAACTCGTCGAGCGAAAAGTCCCAGAAGCGGCGGCTGCTGGGGCTCCGCGTGGTGTGCTTGCGGGAGTACTTGTTGCCGCGGTTGTTGCCGAGCCACACGTCGTAGCCGCGGCGCGCGAGCACAAGCGGGAGACAGCGCTCAGGCGTGGTGCCGAGGAGGAAGAGCTCCAGGTTTGTGCAGAGCCCGTGGTGGAAGTACACCACGGGCCCGCGCCCCACAAGCCGGTGCACCGTCAAGAGGTAGTTGTCCAGCGTGCGCACAACGTGCTCGTGGAGCACAAAGCCGTGGAGACGCGCAAGGGCAACCGCGTCGCGCGCCGCCACGAGCGGGCTGTCGCGGGGGGCGCGCCCGCCCGCAATGGCTGCCCACGCCCGCGCCCCGGCCGCCCACGCCCACACCCACGCGGCCCACACCCACGCGGCAAGATCGACGGGCATCAGATGGATGGATTACGGCGCGTAAACCGCGCCGGCGCGCGGCACATGCGGGCGTGCCTATGTTGCAGGAATCGTACAGCGTGTTTCACATGTCCGCCTCGTCGGCGCGGTGGGCGGCAGGGTGGCCCACCGCGCAGGCGCCCCCGGCCATGCGGTCCTCGTAGCGCGCCTCCTCGAAGTTCACCTTGCCCCAGATCATCCGCTCGACGCGGTCGATCATGTAGTCGGTGCCCTGTAGGCTCAAGCGCCGCGTCTCCTTGTCCTCCGGGCTCTCCAGGAGCACCTTGACGTAGCAGCCGCCGCTGCGCTGCCGTAGGCTCACCAAGTTGCTTCCGCCCTTGCCGATGACACAGCCAATGTGGCGGCGCGGCACGATGATGGTCTTTTCCATCGTGGGGAGCATCTGCGGCACCATCGGATACGCCACCTTCATCGGCGCCACCGGGTAGTAGTAGTGGTGGTAGCCAATGCTGAGCGGGTCGTAGTGCTGGCACAGCTCCTTCGTGAGGAGGTCGCGGTGGTCCACCATCAACTTGCACACGTAGTAGCCCGCAATGTGGATTGCGTCCGCCACCCCGACAATGTGCAACACGCGGTCGTTCAGGAACGGGAGCGGGTGCTCGTCGGCGCTGAGCCGCAGTCCCAGCTTCTCCTCGATCTCGCGGAACATCAGCCCCTGCTTGCCGATGATGTACCCCACCACCGGGTGCGGGATCAAGCACCGGAGCGTGTACCGCCCCAGCTCCTCGTCCAGCGGCGCGTGGAGCTCTTCGCCGAGCATCACCCGCACCATGAGCCCCATCGCCTTGGCCGCCTGTTCCGCGGGGCCCCGCACCGACACGGTCCGCTCCAGCACACGCGCGTCGTTGCCGCTCACGTGGATCAGGCACCCGGTCGCGTCCTTTAACCGGTGGATCGTGCCGCCCTTGGCGCCGATAATCTGGCGCGCCTCCGTGTGCACCACGAGCATGCGCATGTGCACGAACCGTGGGTCCGGGTCGGCCACCACAAGCGGCACCGCCGGCGCCTGCTGCCGCTTGCCCCGGACTCCCTCGTCGCCGTGGTCAAATTTGCGCTTCAGCATCAGCAAGTGTTGGTCTCGTGGCGTTTCATCCGAGGCGTTTTTGCGTCTCGCTTAGGGGACCTGCATCCAGGCACAACAAACCCCATGCGCATGCACCGTCTATTTTTAGAGGTTCGTGTACGGTTCTGACGCGGCGCGGGCCGGATGGGGGCGGCGCGGGCCTGGTGGGGGCGGCGCCGGTCGCAGCACACCGCCGCACGCTGCCGCACACCGCCTTGCCCCCGCCCCGCCAGTGCGGCACCCCGCTGCACCGCCTCCCTACCAGTGCGGCACGCCCACGCTCGTCATGGCCATGGTTGCGATCGACACGACGCCCTCGCCAAGCACAAGGCCCGACGAAAACACAACCATCGCCGTGCGGCTCGCGTCCGCGCGCCGGCTCCACACATGGGCAACCACCCCGCCCGCAAACCGCGCCAACGTAAAGCTCGGCTGGTTGTACATGCCCACGCCCACCGCCACCCCGCTCGGGAGATACACAAGGTGCCGGTGCCACGGGTGCGTTGCCGGCGTGAGGTTCTTTGCAAGAGAAATCGCCGCGAACACCGCACCAAACACGAGCGCCGCCGTGCGCGAGTGCGGCGGGAGGTCCCCGCCCGTCACCAACCGCAGACAGTCCACCCAGATCACCGCCGTCGGCACCCGGAACAAGTCGCCGGGAATCGTGTACACGTAGTCGTACAAGCGGTACATGGCCGCCAGCACCGCCACCAGCCACGCCGACCCGAGGAGCTGCGCCACAAACTGCGCCCGCGGCGATGCCCCCACGAGGTGGCCTGTCTTGAGGTCCTGCATGAGGTCGCCCGCCTGCTGCGCGCCGGCCTCCGCAATCCCGCCCGCCACGAGGTTGATGAGCACCGCGCCCGGCGTTCCGCGCGGCACCACGAGCCCGAACACAAGCTGCGAGAGCTTGCCAATGCCCGACACCGGGTTGAGGTCCGTCTCGCCGAGCGCCCGCACACCCATCACGCTGAACACAAGCGCGAGGAGAATCGCCACCACAAGCGTGTACACCGGCACCACCGCCCCAAACACCCACCGCACCGACACCACACACACAAGACACGACACCACAATGCCCCCAAGAGTGACGTTGAACGGGACAAGGTGCGCCGGCGACACCGGGTCCACCTCCTCCGCAGCCGCCTCCGCCTCTGCCGCCGCGTCGAGCCGCGTGTAGTCGCCCGCCGCGCGCTCGTGGAACCAGCGCACCGTGCTGCGCACCGTCACCACCGCGAACGACACAACGCTGTCGGCCACCATCACCGCCAACAGCACCCAGAGAATCCACCCCTGCGCGCCCTCCTTCCAGTCGTCGATCTTGCCCGGCGCCCACCCCATGTGCTGCGCCCACGGCGCAAGCACCGCCCACCCGAGCACCGCACCGAACAACATGTACAGCGTCGTGGGGAGACCCATGATGATCCCCTGGCCCACGTACGCCGGCGACGGCTGGAGGTTCCAGAGGTAGTGCTTGCTGAGATACGAGCCAAACACGGGCACGGCGCGGAGCGCCGGCACAAAGTACGCCGCGATGGTGTAGCCGCCGGACACGGCAAACGTCCGCTTGAGCACCGCGAGCGAGGAGCGGTACAAGCCGGGCGCTGTGGGCTGCTCGTCGAGCTCCACCACCTCCTCCCCGCGGACCTCCGTCTCGTGCAACACGCCAATGAGCGTGGCGGTCGCGCTGCCGCTCGGGAAGGGCAACTTCTCGCGCACCACCACCTGCTCGCGGAGCAACACGGCGAAAAAGACGCCGAAAAAGCCCAAGCCCACACTCCACACCACCAACTGCCACCAGCCGAGACGCAAGTGCTGCTCGGCCCCCAACCCGGCCTCGGGGCCCGTCAACATCTTCTCCATCGCGGGGATGATGCCGACAAAGCCGTACGCCAACGGCCCGGTGCCCGCCGCCACCGCGACGCTCTGCACAAACACATTCTCCACGTCCGTGAACGGGAAGCCCAAGTGGTCCTGCAAGCCCCGGAACACGGCGTAGCCAAGCAACAGCAGCGGGAGCAGCATCATCAGCACCCAGCCGGTCTGCAAGCCAAACTGGAAGTTCAGCACAAGCACAAGCGTGCCGATGGCAAGCCCGGCCACCGACGCCCGGAGCGTCACCTGCGGGAGCGCCGCCTTGTCGTGAAGAGGCATGGCAGGAGCGTGGGCGGTCGCTGTGCGAGCTGCTGTGGCTGCGCGGGGTGCACCTGCCTGATTTGGCGATGGGATGCGCTCGCTGTTAGTCAGCATGCTGGAGCCGCTTTCGGTGTGGGACCCACGGGTCGTGGCCATCAGCCTCACGACGCTGGCGGTGGTGCTTGGGTTGAACCGCGTACGGCGGCGGTTGGTGCGCGTGCGCACCGCGGCCGATCTCCCGCGCGCGGCGTACGGCCGCGTGCTCCGCGGAAAGGTGCTTGCCGTGGGCGACGGCGACGGCTGCCGCGTGTTCCACACGCCGGGCGGCGTGCTTGGCGGCTGGGGGTGGTTGCGGCACGTGCCGCCGGTGCAGGCGCGCGGCGTGGCCGGCGAGACGATCCTGGTGCGGCTTGCGGGCGTGGACGCGCCTGAGTTGGCGCACTTTGGACACGCCGCACAGCCGTACGCCAAGGAGCTGTTGCAGTGGCTCCGCAGCTATGTGCTTGGGCGGCGGGTGTGGGTGAAGCCGCTTGCGCCGGACCAGTACCAGCGGTGCGTGGCGCGCTGCTGGGTGCTCCGGCCGACGGGGTTCAAGGACGTGCTGCGCGAGATGGTGCGCAACGGGATAGGCGTGGTGTACGAGGGCGCGTCGCAGGCGCAGTTCGACGGGCAGGAGCAGGACTACCGGCGGTTGGAGGCGGAGGCGCGGCGGCGCCGGCGGGGGTTGTGGGGCAGCCGGATGGAGGAGACGCCGATGCAGTACAAGAAGCGGGTGCGTGGGGAGTAGGTGCGGGAGCTACGGCAGCGGCACAAGGGACACTCGGGGGAACAGCAGCTGGCGGAAACTCGGGGAACAGCAGCTGGCGGACACCCGGAGACCGCCCTAGCACCTCAAGTCAATGCCCTGGCGCTTCTCGCCCTCGCGCATCTCGAACATCACCTGCGCCGCGACCCACAAGCACACCAGGCTCACGACGACAAAGAGCGCGCCGCTGGCGGTGCCAAACATGGCCAGCAACAAGTGCACTGTGCCGTCCTTGCCCAAGCAAAAGCCAAACAAGTTGGCCAACATCATCATCCAGATGTTGACAACCGCCCCGGCAGCACACACGTGGCGGAACCACCAGCGGCCGGCGTACGGCTTGAACGCGGCGGTGGCGGCAAGCTCGGGCAAGAGAAACAACACCACCAACCAGCCCCAGAACAACATGCGGAGCTCGATGTCGTGCCACACCGCCACGAACAGAAACACGGTCAAGGTGCCCACGAGGCGGTTCTTGGTGCCGCCCAAGGGCATGTAGATGTAGCGTGTCACCCAGCGGTTGTACAGCCGGTGCCACGCACGCCAGAAGGCAAGCGCCGAGTAGTTGTTGTCGACGCAGCGGATCATGTTCTCGGGCGGGTCGATGCCGTCGGCAAGCGCCCAGAGACGGAAGAAGCGCCACGGAATGAGGAGCTTGAGCCAGATGAGGTTGAGGTTGAAGAGCCCCACCATGGAGATCTCGAACGGCGTGTCGCCGTCCCACGCCTTCACCTTGGACACGGCCACCACGTATGCGTAGTGGAGCACCACCTCCATCGTGAGAATGCAGCCCGCGAGCCGGAGCCCGTACACGACGACGCGGCGCCGCGTGATGCTCGCAGCGGGGTACATGCTCTGGTAGAGGTAGTCGTTGAAGGTGAGGATCGGCCCGGCAATGTACAACGGCGTGTAGAGGGCAAAGGAGAGGTAGTTGCGCACGGAGTACGCCGCAAGGGGGTGCGGGGCGGTGAGGCGCTCGCGGTCGTCGAGCGGGTGCAGGTGCTCGTCCTTGGAGGCGGCGCCGCTCTCGAGCGCGTCCTGACGCTCCAAGTAGTCGAGGTTGAACGAGAGCATGCGGAGGAGCGTGAAGTTGAAGAAGACGTCCCAGCGCAGCACAATGCCGCGGAAGCCGCGGTCGAGGAACGAGAGGAACGGAATCACCTCGGCATACGCAAGCGTGCGGTAGCGGTCGTTGGCAAAGAGCGTGGCAATGCCGTAGGTCCACAGGAGCACACGGGCGGCGCGGCGGTTGGGGATGCGGCCGATGGCAAAGTTGACGGCGAGGTGGAACAAGACGCGGGGCGCATTGGTGCCGTGGGCGGCGACAAGAAACACCAAGCCAAAGTAGAGGTCAAAGTCGGTGCGGCGGGGCACGAGCGACAGCGCGGCGCGGCGCGCAACCACGTGCGCGACGGCAAGCAAGCCCAACAACGGGAGGTTGTCGCGGAAGAAGCGGTACTGGGCGTCCGAGTTGTCGACCTGGCGGCCGGGGATCCAGCCCTGCCTGAGGTACGGCTGGTAGCGCGGGAAGTTGGGGTTGTGCTCGTCCAGGGCGCGGCGCGCGGCCCACCACATCTGGGGCACCGCGACGATAAATACGGCGTAGTAGAGGCAGAACTCGGGCGTGCGCCAGCGCAGCGGGCCGGCACGCGCCCGGATGGCCGCCTGTTTCTCCGCCAGGGGCACGAGCCGCGTGTCCAACAGCGCGAGCATTGCGTGGGGCGCACAGGTGCTGCGCCGCCGCGTTCTGGCCGCGCACGCCCGCGCGGTCTGGGCACGCCCGCGCTGGGCCGCATGCGGCAGCTGCACGGTTGCTGCCCGATGCGGCCGGCGTGGCGACGGATCGGAGTTTCTGCTCAGCGGCGCTTGTTGGGCTGACGCGCTGCAAGTGAGCATTGCCCCGCGCTGATTGGTCGGGGCGTGCTGCCGGATGACTGCGGGCGCATACGGGTGCAGCGGGGTCGGGTCGCGGGCGAAGGGAAGCCCGCGCGGCGCGGCGGCGGGCGCGCGGCGTGGGTGGCGCGCGGCGGCGTGAGATCGGACGAG
>JAJMSD010000058.1:0-40441 GCA_030558265.1 [Candida] pseudocylindracea
CGGTGGTGTACGCAGTGGACAGCGGAGGCTCGAGCACGGAGACGGTGCCGGTGCCTCCAGGGGCAGTCGGCGTGAACGTCTCAGTAATCGCAACAGAGCCGGAGCCAGAGTATGTCAGGGTGACGGTGGTCCATGCTGTTGTCGTTAACAGTTTCAGTGCCACCGATCCACCAGATGAGCTGTCGGAAGATTGGACACCATAGACGTGAAGTCCTTGGCTCGTGTAGTAAGTGGAGTTGGAATCACACTTCCATGCCAGGTTGATTTGCTCCTCAACCGTTTGTCCACCCGGCGTGTAAAATGTTCGTATGATGAACGGCCTGTACCCTGCTGGAATGCTGGTGTATGTGAGAGTCACATTTCCGTTTTCCTGGCATGTCAATTGCGCTCCAGTGATGTCTTGAATTGAGATTGGGTAGTACCAATCGTTCCACTCATCGTACATCCCAACGGTGACATCACTGCACGAAGAATTAGTGCCATTGATAGCATTATCCATCAGAATGTATCCCAGCGATGTGCCTGTCATACACGCCCCATTCAGCGTGATGCTCGACAAGCCCGCATTATTGTCTGTGTATGTTTGGTAGAACACAAAGTTTCCAGGGTCGCCCAGAGTAACAGGGGAATCAAAGTCAACAGTTGATGTAACACCACTCCAGTCAATGGTGTTGCTGCCACCGTGCCAAACTGGTGCGACTTCGAGATCCAAGGTGCTGATTGACCCACCATCCATGAACCAAAGATTGAAGGACACTGTGCCAGTGACATCCAAAGCAGAAGTAAGAGCATCTGTGATGGTGCAAGTGTAAGTGCTTGTGGGAGAAGCAGCAGTGAGATATGTCGCGCTGCAAGTTGCATAAGTTGTCGCAGGATCGCCAACGGAGAGAGAAATCAGTCCAGGTTGATAGCCGGTGGCAGGCATGTCGAGGGTAAACGTATCACCTGGTGACATGGTCGACCCATCAAGATTGAAGTCAATATTGGCTGTCCATGAGTTGAATGGATAATCCTGGCCGCTGCTGGGAGGGTCAAAAGTGAGGTCACTCCAAACGCCTGTCACAACTGCTGGTGACACTCCACGTGCGAGCGCTAGGCCCAGAAAAACTGCCGCCCTGAATCTCATGATTCGATTGGTAGGCAACCCGGTAGGCCTTTGGAGATAGGTCTAGTGAATTTGGGTGCGATCAGAGGTATTTATACTGTTTTCCCAGGCGTCTCACTCGGCTTGTGGAGCTGATGGCGTGGCTAGCCGGCGAGGAGGCTTGCAGGGCGTCTGCGGGCGTGTCATGCGTGCTGAGTGCATGAAGCAGATCCATGGCCTGATCAAATGCAATTTGTTTGTTGCGTCTTCTATTACTCGCACGCACGTTCATGCGCGACATTCTCACGAAGGAGTAGTACTTTTCTGATGCAACGAACCCTGCACATGCATGTAAGATTCTGCACATTCGTGTTCATGCACGTGTATGTATGCATACTGACGCACGCTGGCTGGAATGCGGCATTGTTTCTCTCACTGGCATGGCAACATGCAGGTGCAGGACGGCGAAATCCGTTGCCGATATTGGAACGTGAAATCCGTTGCATATGCTTCTCACAGATCACTAATCTGTGTGGCAACGAGCAATGTAGCGCACAATTTGGAGCCGAATCCCGGGTTCATCACATGGTGGGAGATAAGCTGGCATCCGCAGTGAAAACCCCCGGCACATCCGACCACACTCAGGCCGCGTGTTCTATTCATCAAATGTTGACGGGTTCACGTAAACATACCCTGCCACCACATAGTACGCCTAGTCAATTTGTAGCACATCATGGGCTATACTATCATATGAGAACAGGCCTACCTGATGCTCTGTTTAAATTCCCGTGCGGCAATTGTCCAGCAAAGCGTTTAAAACTGCAAATTCTCTCTATGAGGATCGCAGTTTGGCGTTATGCAGAGGATACCGCCAAACATGACAACTTGGCTCACGTCACTATGCTGTGCTGTTGGTTATATCATCCAGAATTGTATCACATGGCGGCATATCCACGTTGTTTCTGTTACTGTGAGGCTGTCCAATGGATGGGTGCTCGTTGGACGAGGGAGGCGGCGGAGGTAAAGGCCATGGCGTCTGAAACAAGACTTGCGGGACTGCGGAAATGCCGGAATACAATGTTCATATTGCAACAATGGTGTCGTTGCTATGAGAGACGAGCCATACGATTACGCGTGATTTTTGGGCCTTGATCTGGACCGTAGTCCATGGGATGCAACTGTCTGGTGACTTGCAGGTCTATTGTACTGCCTGCATTACTGCGTGTTTTGCCTTGTGCAGTTTCATGCAGATTCTCATGTATCTCCCAACCTAGTTTATCCTGCACTTAAATTTATCCTTCGAACTAGCTTGCTTGCCATATAATGTGCAAGTCTTGGTGGTAACTTAACCAAGAGGCTTTAAGGCGATTTCAGCGGGAAACTCATTGCGATCATATCAAATTATAGAATTCATGCTGGGGATATGTTCGTCATTGTATGTCCAATGAGTACCTGGTCACAGAAATTGGGCTTCTGAAGCCCACACTTCTTGTCCATTGCTGCATTCGCTGCCTTAAACATCCACTCGACGAGGTTAGAGCCGTCGGCAAATCAAACGGTTAATCTGCTTGTTTTTGCTCGGTCATGTCCGCATTGTTTGTTCCTCTGTCTTGTTCCCACAAATGCTAGTCTTTTATCGGTTCTAGGGCCATGGCACTGTTCAGGCTGCACTCTTACCCGTTAGTCCATACCTACCAAGACAACACTCATGACAATAGAACTATGTTGCTCGAATGCAGTTTTAATCACCTGCTGGTTCGATTCTGGTTCACAGTGAAGTCATGTATGTGACGGGATTTGGCTCTATCTTGTTAGAATCGCATGCTGTGGTATGCCGATACAGCACGTCATGGTTCTGAAACAAAGTTGTAGTTCTTCAGAGAATATACGCCACAGCAACCTTTCGAACGACGATCGGAGGTGAGTGTGTTCTCCGTAACCATTAAGGATCATCTGGAAAATTGATCAAGGTAACCGCCCAAACTCTGAACAATGTGCTATGTATATTGCATCATGGTGCAATGGATATTTGGGTTGACAAAGTTGCGATACAATCGGTCGAATGTGGACACTCTGTTGCCGCATCCCAGAGAAGTTGGCACATCATGTTGGCATGCAAAGAAACGGAAACTGTTCTACCCAAGCACCAGAGCTGGCCACAACATTGGTATGTGTCTTGTCAATCGATCGCTCTGTACTTAACTGCTATGAAAACGTGGTTCCTTTTAAAATTCCTACAGAGCTGTGCCTAACGAACATATGTTGCTCTGGCTCACCGCAGATTGGTTTGGAGGCTTGTTAAGGCCCAGTGTAACGAGAATGGCACCTCAATGACCTTATTTTCATGGCATGCAAGTATCGTAAGGTAGCACTAGTGATGAAAAGGAATGGCGTGTTATTGAAAGCTTTGAATTCAACGTGACGGTCTAGTCTCGGAAAACGCTCTAAAAGTTGCTGTACAAAGTACGCAGGTGAACTTACCATACGCAGTAGCAATCAGTTCGGTGCTTCCCTAGTCTTACTCTATATACCGTTATTTAATGTTTCTGGGATAGCTTTGATGCATCCTTGAATCATCTCAAAAGTTGACGAAGATCATCAGAACCAGCTGGACCAGATAAAACTCTTCACACAAGGCACACACTTCAATTTATACTTAAGCACGTTGTGCAAGTGGGGGGGTCGTGTCGCTAGTGTACGGTCGACTGAGACCGACAGTCTGACCTCAGTGCGAACTGGAACAAAGCGGGTGATCATGCCAATCTTTGAATTGCGAATTGAGGGGCTGATATTCTTTTACCACCACTCCATCCGCCCTCGTACATTTTGGAGCACCACCAGCCATCAATATTGCATGGCCAATAGTGGGTGGCCAAAGAACACTAACATTGTTCAGGTTGTACATGCACATGCATGCATGAGCGTGCGTGTGCATGCAGAAAATGGTCCGGTCGTAAAACTACCCCACTTCTATGCAGAGCTTATTCGGTACTGAGGAAACTCTTGTGATATGTACACCCGAAAACCTTCTTTCAAGCTTAAAGTTACCGAGAAGTTGAGGGAATGAGTAAATGGGTCTGGTTCACGAAAGACAGTGTGTGCTGACATTGAAGCCCGCTGGACTCATAAATTTGAGAAATGAGATCGCGTCAGTGTATCGTCGGCACAATCTCGTGATTTCGGTAAGCTTGTGAAACTTCCACTCGTAGGCCTAGAACCTCATGCAACAACCCATGCACCTATTCATGCAACTACCCATGCAACTGCCCATGCACCCGTTGCCAGCCGCAGACACCGTTTTCGCTCCAGTTTCAGGCTAGATACTCATGTAAAATGGTTCTTGTTCTTATGCGCAATGACGTCAGAAGGACTCGGAGGCAACGCCGAGTTGCCGAGCGCATTGTCTTGTCTTAATCACGAAGTAAGCTCATGGAAGTGTGAGCAAAGTGTGTAACAATATGCTACAGCGGTATGCTAAGAGGAGCGTTTCGCGGATAGGTGCTGCAAGTCAGAGCTCGTCATTGAACACACTTTATTGATGATCAATACGCCACAGCAAAATGCAGTTGTGCGTCAAGCATCAAGTCACGGGAATCTCGGGCCGTGAGCGAGAAGCACAGTAAGTCTCGTGCCAGTTCAGAAATTTATCGGGGCGTGATAAAGTGGAACAGGGTCAACTCCTCGAATTTCAGGTGCAGTTATAGGTCTACGGCGAACACGACAGCCGAGAATTTCTGTCGTCAACGGCTGCAGCAGAACACCTCCAACTGCTCGTCAAGCACTCTGTTGTTGGAGCATCACACGCCCGTCCAGGCTCTTTCGCAGCACAAGGTTGCGGCTCTCCCTACCCGTGTGGCATCCGGTGAGGTGATGCGCACTCCGGCACAATCCTCCCATTGTATTCGAACTGCGCACGGACTGGCATCGTCCGTTGTCATTCCATGTGCACCCATTGCCCGGACGTGTTTCCTGCGGGCGCCCGGACTTGTGGCTAAGAATAGCCGCTGGTGTGACCAGCCAAGAAGTCGGGACGCCCGCAGTGTTGAACTATTGTATGGTAATGATGTTAAAAGCTGGGAAGATGCGTCGGCGTCCGCAGCGGTGCGTCGGCGTTCGCCGAGGCGCGCCACCCTGCAAGTGGCTGCGTGCTGCATGCATGTCGCTCATGATCCCACCTGCATAACCTTCCGCATGTCTCCTGCATAGAGCACACAGCCCGCATCGCAGGATTGCACGTGCGGTCCGGCCCGAGGTCTGTCTTCAGCAAGGGGGTTGAGGAGCCACCGGGCAGAGACGAGGAGGCGGACGTGCCAGGAATACATCATGCTAGATACTACGCGTTGGGAGGGTGGCGCATGGGCTGAGGGCTGTGGGATAAGGTTCAACGCGTAGCGACCGAGCGACGCGAGGGGCGTTGTGCATGTAGTGGTGCAGAAACAGGACGCAGGTATCGGTGTGGTGGTGGCCGTGCGCAAGCAGCCGTGCGCAAGCAGCGTGCGGGTTTCAGTGCGCTCGCCGCATGCAAGCAGCGGCGCGCAACAGCAGAACGCAGGCTGCATGGGCATGCACAGGTACACAAGCGGCTGGGCGTGGCCCGACACGGCCGGACACGGCCGGCGAGCAAGAGGGGGCAAAGCACCTGTGCCACTATGTTGCCTTTTCGTGCCTCTATCCGCGGCTCTGGGCTTTCTGCAGCACCTCTCGGGTGGGGCCATGTTGGGCGCGGCCGGCACGCATTGGGCCGGCTGCGCGGTGCGGCGACGCTTCTTGGCTTTGAAGCTCAGAAAAACCTTGCCAAGGACGGTGCCGTGTTCGTAACCGTGGTCTGTTGTAATAGAAGTGGGGGGCGTCCAGTCTAGAAGCGTCGGGGCGGCGGCGAGCGCGCATCACTTGCAAATGGCGTGTTGCAGACGCACCTGCGAACGAGCACCTCTCGGAGAGGCGGGGGTTGCATGGTGGAGCTGCATTTGCATGATGGTGGCCGCCAACTTGCATGCTGCCATGCGACTGCCTTGCATGCACGGCGCCACCAGGTCACTCCGCAGCCCTGGCGCCTGGCCTCCCCGGGGTTTGGGGCCGGTTTTCCGTGAGGCGTTCTGGAGTTGCAGGCTGGAAGGGTACTTCCGGGGCCCCCGCCTGTTGATTCACCCGTTGGACGGGGTTGTGGTTGCCCGCAAAACAAACGAGGATCGTGGGTGCGTGGGCACGAAAACGGAGGCTGCAAGCATTCGGACGCGGATCAGGCTCACCGAGAAAGAGACTGACGGTCAGTTTCAGGGCTTTCAGGGGGCACCGCGTCGCACACACCCGGCTGCCGTGCCGCGTGTTTGGCGGCCGGAACACGCCTTGAGCGTCCAGTGCCGTGGGGCGAGTCTGAACGCTGGGAGGGTGGCTAATGACGCGGGGTGCTGTATGCGGCGATACCACTGTGGACTGGTGGCCCGTACGGTGCGCCATGCCATCATGTGCGGCGGTTTGGTCGTCCGCACTGGGGTAGATTATCTGGTGTAATCCTTACCGTGTTGAGCAACCACACAACGCCTTCCCAAACCTTTGCGCCACCTCCAACCCCACCCATCACTCCTCTCCCCCCCCCCAAGCATTGCATCCGTCGCCACCATGCGCAACCCTCCCTACCAGCGGTGAGGGTGTCGTCCCACACGCTCACGCGCCTGCAAACCGCCACGAAAAGCCACTCTGCCGCAGCCGCCCCACCTCACCAGCACCCCACATAACATCTCGTTGGCACCCGTACCCCCCCTCTGTCTATGCCACTAGCGCCCCCCAGACCTCTCCGCGCGTGCGAGCCCGGTGGTTGGACGGCGTAAGCGCGCCGCTACGGGCAGTTGCCGCATTAGGCAGCTCGATGCGGCGCATTGCCTGCAGGAGACTCGGATCAGGCAATCCGCTGGGGACACCACAGGACGCGTCGCCACGACAGGCGTCCTGTGCGTCAGAGACAGGCCTGCCACCCACCCGCGTGTTTCTGTGGCCGCCTCCGGGCGCCTGTCCAGCGCTGTGCCAGACACGGCGCCCGGGCCCACCTCGCACGGAAGGGTCGTGCCCCGCAGAATAGCCGTTATCGTCTATCGCGAACCAATCGTCCGCAGCAGCCGACGATGGTGGAACTGGACGACCGTCGGGCGCGGTCGCGCAAGGGGTGCCGCCAGTGCAAGCTGCGCAAGGTCAAGTGCGATGAGGAGCGGCCGCAGTGCACGTTGTGCGTGAAGCGTGGCGTGGCGTGCGACTACTCCATCAGCCTTGTGTGGGGCGGGCGCCGGAGCAAGCACAACGGCCGGTGGTCGGTGCAAAAGCCGCGGCACCGGCCACCGGAGCCGTGGAGTGCCAGCCAGATGGACACGGTGCCGCTTTCTGTGGACCCCCCGACCGGTGTGGGGCTGCGGAACGGCGTCTCCGAGGCGGCACTGGAGGACGCGCCACCCCCTGAGGAGCGCCACTTTCCCATGGACTCGGAGATGGCAGCCCCGCCACACAGCGGCGACGGCTCCGTGAGCGCGCTCTTTTCACCGCAGCTTGCGCCCCGGTTGGCCGACATGTCGCTGCGGCTCGAGGAGCTCACCAGCGACATGCTTGTGCGGCCGGACACACTACCGGGCGGGTCGGTGGCGCGTGCGCTGCCGCTGCCCGATCTCTCCATCATGTCGATGCTCATGGACTTTGCGTCGCAGCACCCGAGCCCACGCCACGCCCCGCTTGACGGCTCGGCGCCGCCGTCCCCGCTTGATCTCACCGAGTACCTGACCGACCTTGCGGTGACCGAGACGTACACCGCCGGGGAGCTCTCCGGGTTGATGGGCATGGCACCCGCGATACCGCTCCGTGACTCGCCGCGGCCGGCGGCGGACACGCTTCTCCCGCTGGACGCGCCGTACTCGCCGAACCTCGAGTACGTCATGGACATGATCCGCGGCCACAGCATCCCCGCGGCCTCCCCGCCAAACAGCGTGCTTGAGGAGGAGCTTGTGTCGACAATCCCGATGGAATACTTCAAGCAGGTGCCCCGGCCGTTGACGCCCCTCCCGGAGATTCTTCTCGAGGTGCCCTTCTACCGCGAGTTGTTCCACTTTTTCTGCGACGTGAGCGCGCCGTCGTTGGTGCCGGTGCCGGAGCTGATCTACACCGACAACCCCTACCGGATGCTTCTCCCGCGGATGGCGATGGAGTGCCCGCTGATTCTCACCACCCTCCTCGCGTACGGCGCCAGCCACCGCGCCCACTTGTTGCAGCAGCCGGTGCCGCACGAGGTGATTGGGCAGTTGGTGCAGCGGAGCATGAACGAGCTCTTGGTCTCGTTGGAGGACGCGGCGGAGGTGATCAGCGACTCGACGTTGGCGGCCGCGTTGTTTCTCGGCATGTACGACTGCATCAACAACCACACGCGACGGTACCGCGCACACCTCGAGGGGGCGCGGCGCATGGTGAACCAGCACTTGCGCGTGATGGACGCAGACGCGGCGCAGCTGTCACAGGGCATCATCCCCATCGTCACGCAGCGCCGCCCCAGCCACCTGGCCGCGTCCCGGAGCACGTTTTCTCGGTGCACGGCGCGCGAGGACAACATTTCGTTCTTTCTCGTGCGCTGGTACGCCTACACGGACGTGCTCTCGTCCATGGTGTCGCCAAAGTTCAGCCGCGCCTTCCCGAGCTACTACGCGATTCCAGAGCTCGACGCCCCGCTCCGGAACGGCTCCTCGCCGGGACGCGTGACGGAGCTCGACAGCGACCTGGAGACGGAGGAGGAGGCCCTGTACGACATCGACTTCATCTTCGGGTTCGACTTCAAGTTTGTGCCGTTGTTTGCGGAAATCTCGCGGCTCATCATCTGGCGCGAGGAGGTGGAGCCGGACGACAACGCGGCGCTGCTCCCAGTGGAGCTCGTGGTGCGGGCCATGGAAACCAAGGCGCGGCTCACGCAGTGCTACGAGGAGGGCGAGCGGCGGCAGCGGCGGCAGTTGCGCGCGCGGTTGAAGGAGCTGCAGCGGACGTTCCAGCACCGCGCCGAGACGGGGCCGGTGTCGCCCGAGTCGCAGCGGCGCCAGGAGGAGCAGATCCACGAGGCGGACGAGTTGCTCCGCGCCACCAACAAGGTGTACGCGTACATGGGCATGATCAACATGCACCGGCGGGTGTTGTGTGCGGCGCGCGAGCTGGCGGTGATCCAGCAGTACGCGCGGGGCGTGGCGCACGCGTTCCAGACGCACATCGGGGAGGCGCTGAGCGCCGAGACATGCACCATCCTCCCGATGTTCACGGCGGCGTGCGAGGTGGTGGATGCCGAGTACCGGGAGTTTTTCCAGGCGCGCATGACGCTGATGGCGGCGCGCGGCAACATGAGTGCGCGTCATCTCATTGGCGTCATGCAAAAGAGCTGGGCCACGGGCAAGCCGTGGCCCCAGGTGTTGCACGAGGACAACACCGACATCACCATCTCGTAGACGTATGCGCGGTGCTGCACGGCGCTGCAGCGGGGAAAAAAAATGTTCGCATCGCAGCTCGTGTCCAGCTGCTCTCGCCATGGCAAAGACTTCGAAGGCTACGAAGAAGTTCCAGCTGAAGCACCTCAAGCACACGCTCGAGCACCGGAAGAAGGTGCAGAAGCACAAGAAGTTGGTGGAGCTGCACAAGCGCAAGGGCGCGAAGGAGGCGGGCGGAAAGACGGGCGCGGCGGAAAACCCCGCGGCGCGCGAGGTGTTTGAGGACATGCTGGTGGACCAGTTCTTGGAGGGCGGGTTCGAGGAGGGGGCGGAGGAGGAGGAGGATGAGGAGGAGGAGGACTCCGAATCCAGCGAGGAGGAGGACGCCGCGGAGCAGATGAAGGGGTTGGAGGAGGCGGACCCCGAGTTCTACAACTACCTCAAGAACAACGACAAGGAGTTGTTGGACTTTGAGGGGGTCAACCCGTTGGACGCGATGGGCGAGGACAGCGGCGAGGGCAGCGAGGAGGAGCCCGCGGACGAGATCGAGGAGGACGCCGAGCCGAGCTCGTTGGTGGAGGTGACGCCGCTGCTCGTGGCGCTGTGGGAACAGGCGTTCGCGCGGCCCAAGCCGAACCCCAAGACGGTGCGGGAGGTTGTGACGGCCTTCAAGGCGGCGGTGCACATCAACGACGAAAACCTGCAGCAGTACAAGTACTCGGTCACGGACGAGGATGCGTTCCGCGGGTTGATGGTGTTGGCGTTGCAAAAGCTCCCGGCAGCGGTGCAGAAGGTGGTGCCGTACAAGGTGCTGGGCACCGGGACGCGCAGCGTGCCGCAAGACAAGGCGTACGCCAAGGCGGTGCGCGCCTTGGCGCCGGCGTTGAAGCTGCACGGGGCGTCGTTGCTTGCGTTCTTGCAGGACGTCAGCAACACGGACACGGCGGCGTTGGTGTTGGCGCTGGTGCAGGAGTTGATGCCGCACTTTCTCCTGCACCGGCGCTTGCTCAAGGAGCTCATTGGCGCCGTGGTGGGCTTGTGGGCGCTGACGCTGGAGGTGGAGACGCAGGTGGCGACGTTTGCGTTCTTGAACAACGCCGCGCGCGAGTTCCGCAAGAGCGTGCTCGAGACGACGCTCCGCCTGACGTACCTGACGTTTCTCAAGCGGTGCCGCCAGACCAACGTGCACACGATGCCGCTCATCAACTTTGCCAAAAACTCGGCCGCCGAGTTGTACGCCATCGACCCGACGCTCCTGTACCAGGTCGCGTTCGAGTTTGTGCGCCAGCTGGCCATCCACTTGCGCAACCTGATCCTGCAGACGCTGAACGCCAAGGAGGGCTACCGCACCATCTACAACTGGCAGTTTGTGCACCTGTTGGACTTTTGGTCGCGTGTCGTGGCGCTGCAGCTGCGCGCGAGCGAGCGGCCCGAGCAGCTGCCGTTGCGCGAGTTGGTGTACCCGTTGGTGCAAGTCACCATCGGCACCATCCGGCTCGTGCCCACGCCGCAGTTCTTCCCGTTGCGCTTCTACCTTATCCGCCTGTTGGTGCGGTTGCTGCAGGCGACGGGCGTCTTCATCCCGTTGTTCCCGTTGCTCAACGAGTTGTTGACGCTGTCGGCCTTCTCCAAGCCGGGCAAGCGCTCCACCCAGGGCGGCAACCTCCCCGCGGTGGACTTTGACCACAACATCAAGGTCACGCAGCTGTACCTCGGCACCAAGGTGTACCAGGACGGCTTGGCGGACCAGTTTGTCGAGTTGACGGCCGAGGTGTTTGGGCTCTACGCGACGCTGATTGCGTTCCCGGAGATGGCGACGCCGTGCGTGATCCTGTTGCGCCGCTTCATCAAGCGCAGCAAGAACGCGCGCCTCAACCGCGCCTTGCTGCAGTTGGTGGAAAAGTTGAACCAGAACAGCAACTTGGTGTTGCAGAAGCGCCGCAACGTGCTGTTTGGCCCCAGCAACCCGCAGGCGATGGCGCTGTTCATGAGCGAGTACGCGTGGGCCAAGACGCCGTTGGGGGCCTACGTCGAGGTGCAGCGCCAGGCCAAGGAGGAGCGCGACCGCTTGGTGCGCGAGCTGTTGGAGGAGAACGAGAGACGGGAGCGGGAGATGAAGGAGGCGGAGGCCGACGGGGCGGTCGAGGTGGACGGGGCGGACGAGGCCAGCGACCCCGACGGCTCCAACGACTCCGACGACTCCGAGGCCGGCTCCAGCTCGGACTCTGCGTAATTGACAAACTCATCGCACATTTTCATGCTCGGCGCCTTGCGAGTGGTGGTCCTACGGCGGCCGTGGGGCGCGCGCCGCGTGCAGCACTGGGCCCTCCCCCCCAGCACCGTCTCCACAAACCTCCCGAGGTTTTCCCGCGAGCAGCTCCTCGAGCGCGGCGCCCAGTGCGACGACTGCGGCATTGCGCTCCAGACCAGCAACCCCGCCGCGCCCGGCTACATCACCTGGGGCAAGCGCACCCACCAGCCCCCGCCGCAGCCCCCGATCTCCGTATCTCTCGAGGACCAGGCCTTGTTGGAGAACCGCGTGCTGTTCGAGCTGGGCGAGGCGTTCTTGGAGTACGCCAACACCCCCCAGGCGCCCGCAACACCGTCTCCGGCCCCCGCCCCGGCCCCCACCCCGGCCCGTCCCATCGCCCGCATGGCGTGCCAGCGCTGCCACATGGCCCACAGCCATAGCCAGTTCCTGCCGGAGCGGCTCCCCACGCGCGAGGAGGTGGTGGAGCACATCCCGCCCCAGAGCCCGATCGTCCACGTGGTGAGCGCTGTGGACTTTCCTGCGGGCGTCAACCCCGAGCTCGCGCGGCGGGGCAACCCCGTCACGTACGTCATCAACAAGATCGACCTGGTGATTCCGTTCACGCAAAAGCTGCTCCACCGCGCCCACCGCTACTTTGCGCGCGTGCTCGAGCAGATGACGGGCGCGCGCCCCGAGGACGTGCTCTTGGTGAGCGCGACACGGCCGCACGGGATTCGCCAGGTGCTGGACCGTCTCCCGCTGGGTGCGCACTTGGTTGGCGACGTCAACGCCGGCAAGAGCGCGTTTGTGCGCGCCTTGTTGCACGCCGACACGCCCCCGCACCTCATGGGCACCCGCAGCAAGGACGTGGGGCCGCAGCCCAGCAGCTTTGCCGGCTTTACCCGCGGCAGCGTGCGCTACCAGCTTCTGCGCGGACGCGTGTGCGTGGACATGCCCGGACTGCTGGGCACCGCGGGCGCCGTGAGCGCGCACCTGTACTTGGTGCCGTCGGCGGTGCGCATGGCCCAGCCGGCCCGGATGGCGGTGGCGCAGTGGCGCGATGCCCGGAACAAGAGCCAGCGCGAGGTTGTGAACGGGGGCAAGTGCCTTCTGGTGGGCGGCGTCGTGTACGTGGTGGCGCCAGAGCCGCTCGTGGCGACCGTCACCAACAACACCAAGATCCCGCACCGCAAGTTCCGCAGCGTGCGGCGTGCGCGCGAGGTCAACAGCGTTGCGGACAAGCCCCGCGAGCGCTGGTTGGCGGTGGAGCCCGCCGCTGCCGCCTCGCTCCAGCGCTACATCGTCCCGCCATTCCGCGGCACCGCCGACGTGGTGGTTGCGGGTGTGGGCTTTGTCACCCTCAAGCCCACCTCGTCGCCCGGCGTGCGGGCGTTTTTCGAGGTGTACGCGCCCGCGGGGGTGCACGTGTTTGTGCGCGAGCCGCTCGTGCTGTTCATGGTGTCGACGGCGGGCGGCGGCTCGAAGGAGGTGCCGACAGACCGCCACATCTTTTCGCGCTTGGTGCCGGTGCTGGACGAGCTCGACGGCGAGGCGTTGGAGCGCTACGTCGCCGCGTGGCTGGCTGGACGGGGGCGGCGCCCGGGACCCTCCGCGTGGGTCGGCATGTAGCGCCAACACCGCCCTGCGTAATCAGTGTACATAATGCCCGATGTCTTTACGTGCGAGCGGTGCCGCCTCCCCATCACGCTCCACAGCTCGTTGACCGAGTTGAGCGTGGCGCAGACCCAGTTGCTCACGGGTGCCAAGGTGGCGCCGGTGCCCCTCGACCGCTACCACGCGCCCGTGGCGGCGGAGGCCCAGGAACGCATTGCCGCGGCGATGGCGGCACACCCGTTGTCGGAGGCCGCCTTGGAGGCGTCGTCGCTGTTCGTCGTGGTGCCGGGCACCAACGGCGCCGTGGTGCCGATGGAGCCCGAGGACCGGGCGCGCGCGATGGAGGAAATCTTCCGGGTGCTCTCGTCGCGGGGCGACATCGACTACCCGGTGTGCAGCGACTGCGTGGGGTTGCTCGTGACGCAGATGCGCGCGGAGTTTGACGCGGCAGTCGCCACCAAGGACCAGTACCTCCAGTTCTTGCGCAAGCTCCAGGGCCAGCTGGGCCCGCCGCCGCCCAAGGCTCTCGCGGTGCAGAGCGACTTGGAACGGCTACACGCCGAGGAGGCCGAGTTGATGGCACAGCTCCGGGCCGCCGAGCAGGAGCGGGAACAGTTGCAGCAGGAGTTGACGGCAGCGCTGGCAGAGCTCGAGGCGATTGGGTTGGAGGAGCAACAGCACGAGCGCGAACAGAACCGCCACGAGCTCGAGGCGACGCGCTTGGCAGAGGAACACGAGCGGACCCAGCGGTTGTACGCGCTCGCAGTGCGCCAGCTCGGGCGGCTCCGCCAGAGCGACGTGTACGGCGACGTGTTCCGCATCGGCAGCCGCGGGCCGTTCGGACTCATCAACGGATTGCGCTTGGGCAACACCGACAGCGAGCGGGTGCTGTGGCACGAAATCAACGCCGCGCTCGGCCAGGTGGTGCTCTTGCTCGCCACCCTCATTGAGCGGTTGGGCGTGCAGGGCCTCCGCTACACCCTCCGGCCCATGGGCCTGGTGAGCCGCATTGAGGACACCGTTGACGGCGCGGTGCTCGAGGCGTTCTCGCTGGGGGAGTACTCGGTGGAGCGCATCTTCAACCACAGCAAGATGGACGCTGCCATGTGCGCTCTCTTGGAGGTGGTGGGGGCGGTGAACACGCACTTGGAGCAGCGCCGCGGCGAGGGCCAGCAAGAGCTCCCGTACCGCATCGCCAACGACACGGTGGGCGGCATCAGCGTGCGGCTCGGCACGCGCACCACCTCCAAGGACTGGACGACCGCGTGCAAGTGCCTCCTCGTCGACTTGAAGTGGGTGTTGGCGTTTGCCGGCCCGTACTTGTGACCACCCGCGCGCCGCCCGCCACACCTCCGCGCGGCTGCTCCTGCACCGAGCCCCACACAAACACCTCGCATAAACATCCACGCCAGCCGCCCATGCTGCTTGCCAAGGCCGCCGCACGGGTGTACCCGTTCGTCGTCGACCAGTTGGCGTTGCCCGGGAACAGTCCTGCGTACGCGCGGGAGTACGGCGCGGCGCTTGACGAACACATGCTGTTTGCGCAGCTCGACCACTGGCGCTTGCTGCGCTTGCCGCTGGCGTTGGCGCTGCGGCCGGCGCCCCAGGTGACCGGCCCCGAGTTGTGCGTGCTCATGGACTGGAAGCTCGCGCGTGGCAAGTTCCGCCCCATGCTCCCCAAGCTCATTGCCGCCAACGCCGACGCCGACGTGCGCCGCATCACCGGCGCGGCGCTAAGCCAGTACGTCGCGAGCGCCCCCGACGCGCCGCGCCTGTTTGACGAGTACTGGGCGCCGGTGCGCGAGGCCTTGGACGCCTTGTGCGAGCTCCGGGGCGTCGGCCCCGCCACCGCAACCCTCGTCTTGTCGCTAGCGGCGCCGCTGCTCGCGGCCACCCGCAAGCCGCACGCGGCGCGGCTCTGCCCGCCATTCTACTCCGACGAGGCGTATGCATTCTTTATGGGTGCCGAGGAGAACAACACGCCGCTGGGTCTCCACCTCAAGTACACGGTGGCCGAGTACCGGCTGGTGCTCGAGGCCATGTGGCCGGCTGCGGCCAGCGACTCGATGCAGGAGCTCGAGCTGGCGGCTTGGTGCTTGGAGGTGCTTCGCACGGGCAAGGTGCGCGGCAAGACCCCGGCCGTGGTGGGCGTGCCACCGGTGGCGGTGGAGAAGGCGTGGTTTGCGGCGCTGTACCCGGTCAGTGACGACGACATCGAGCGCATCAACACCGGCGGGGCAAAGCTCCAGGGCAACAAGCGCGCGCGCACCCCTCTGGGGTCCGGCAAGCGCGCCAAACGATAGGCATCATGCATGGTTCAAGGGAGAGCCGGGGGCCGACGAGAGCACCTCCATCGCCCTGGGCGCATCCGGCACCTCGATCACGGCGGGTGGAATCGGAAGGTCGTCTTCCTGCACGAGTATCACCAGCGGGGTGTTCTGGGCGGGCATGGGAGCCGCCATGAGGGCCGGCACGGCCGCAGCCACACCGGTTGGTGGCGCTCCGTCCACACCCGCCAGCGGTGCCGGGGGCGGCACCTCCACCACGTCGGTCGCAAGACCGCTGGCCCGCACAGGACACCGCCCGGGGATCCGCTGGTGCTTGTTGCGCGTCGCCTTTGTGGCAAAGAAACGGCCGCACTCGCACTTCCACTGGGGCTCGGGTGCAGCGGGCGCGGGAGGCACGGGGGATGCGGAAGCCGCCACCGCCGGTGCCGCCGGTGCCGCGGGCGCCGCCGCCGCCGCCACCGCCTGCATGGCCTCGCCCACCGCACCATCCACCATCTCCGACACCAGCATCACCGACAGCTTCTCCTGCTGCCACGGCGCGCGCGTGCCCTGCCGGAATGTACACGTCTTGCTCGTCAGCTGGTGGATGCGGAGCCCCACCCGCAGCCCAAACCGGTCCCCGCACTCGCACACCTCCACCGTCGGCGCGCTGGTGTCTTCCGGCACCACCGGCGGGAGGGTGGTTGTGCCGACCACCTTCGGGTTCTCGCCCGACCGTGCCTCGCACCGCCCCGGCGCCACCTGGTGCTTGCGCCGCAGCGCCTTGCTCAGAAAATGGCGGCCGCACTCGCACGGATACACCACCGCCTTGGCCGGCTCTGCCGGCGGGCTGTCGATCCGTACGTGCTCCGCCGTCACCTCCACGTCCGCCTCCGGCTGGGGCGTGTCCTCCACCACCAGGCCGCCAGCGGCCCGCGCCTCGCAGCGGCCGGGCGCCTTGCGGTGGACCGCTCGGGACTGCCGGGTGCTAAACACGCTGCCGCACTCGCACTTGTAGCGCCGCTTGGCGTCCTCGGGCTCGTCCGCCACCAGTTCCAGCTCCGTGGCCCGGGCCTTCTCCGGCTTGTCCTTCTCCGGCTTGTCCTTCTCCGGCTTGTCCTTCTCGGGCCTGTCCTTCTCGGGCCTGTCCTTTTCCGGCTTGCGCGGGGCAATCGTGGCGTTCTCGCCATAGCGCGCGGGGCACCGCCCCACCGCCGCCTGGTGCTTGCGGCGCGCGTCGCGCAGCGAAAACAGCCGCCCGCACTCGCACAACACGCGCTGCTCGGGCTTCTTGTCGTCTGTGCCCGCCAGAGTCGCTGCCGGCGGCAGCTGCCGCAGCGGCGTCAACGCTCCCGCGCACTTGCTGAAGCGCAAGTGCTTGCTCAAGCCCTCGCGCCGCGCAAAGTCGCGCGCACACTTGGGGCAGGTGTGGCGCTCTGCCTGCTGCTCGTTCTCCTGGAGCCGGCTGCGGAGGGCCAGCCGCGGCAGCAGGTCCCCCGCCGACCCCACCTGCACCGGGCTCTTGTCCATGTAGACCGCCTTGCGTGCGTCAAAGGTGTAGGTGCACGGCGCCGTGGCGTACGCCCGGAGCTCGGGGACGGCCGCCGCGTGGCGATCAAACGCATCCTGCGGCACCCCCCGCGCGCCCGGCGTCGCGTACACCAACGATAGAGCACCGCCCGAGCGCGGCGGCCCGCCGCGCACCGGCCGCGCGATCGCGTACTCGCGCGTGGCAAAGGACATGAAAAGTGCGTGGATTGCACCCATCTTCCATGTTGGCGAGACAGCGTGCGGTGCGGCACGTGCTGCGGCGCCCGTTCTCGAGCGACGTGATTGCGTCGGCGGCGGGCGCGCTCCAGCAGCTCCACGCGGTGCTGGGCCTCCCGTGGTGGGCGTGCGTGCCCGCGGTGTGTGTGGCGTTGCGCGCCAGCGTCACGCTTCCGCTCGCCGTGTACCAGCGCCGCTTGGTGCGGCAGCAGACGCTGCTCCGGCCGTTGGTGGCGGCGTGGGGCCCCGTGCTCCGGCTCAAGCTTGCAGTGCAGGCGCAGCGGCTCCGCAAGGTGGGCCAGGCTGCCGGCGCGGTGCAGGAGCACACGGCCATGACGGGCGACCATGTGCGGCTCCTCGCGGCCAAGGAACAACGGCGGCGCCAGAAACGGCTCTTTGCCGCCCACGGGTGCCAGTTGTGGAAGACGCTCCTTCTCCCAACGGTGCAGTTGCCGTTGTGGGTGGTGATGCTGGGCACGCTCCGGCGCTTGTGCGGCTGGGAGTCGGCCTTTCTGATGCAGGGCGTGCAGCTGGCGGCCTTGATGGACGCGCTGTTGCAGCATGAGGGCGTTGCGTGGTTGCACGATCTCCTGGCGGCCGACCCGTACGGCGTGCTTCCGGTGGTGGTGGGGGCTGCGGCGCTCGCCAACATCGAGTGGCACGCGTGGACGCTCCGGCGGCTCCGCTTGGCGCTGCAGAGCGGCACGGGCGTGCGCGGGAACGCGCTCGTGCGGCCGACGATGGGCGACGCGGCGGTGAATCTCCTGCGGCTCCTGGTGGTGATTCTCATGACGGCCGTGGCCCAGGCTCCGGCGGTGCTCGGACTCTACTGGGCGGCGCTGCACACGTTCTCGCTTCTCCAGAACGTGGCGTTGGACCGCGTGTTGCCGCTTGGCTACGTGCCGCGGCCGTAGCGCGGGCAAAGTTTGGGACGCCCCTGGGCCGGGGCTCGCGTCGCAGATGGCGCCTGTAAATAATCCCAAACGCCACGGCGGCGATTCTCGGCGCAAATCATCTTCTTCCCAGCATGCTCCGGAGAACCAAGCCGTTGATGCTCGCGCTCGTGGCGGTGATGCTACTCACGGCCATCTCGTACGTGCACATCCGCGACCCGCTGCTGCTGGCCAAGGCGCTCAACTATGTCGTGGAGCAGGCGGTTGCGAGCCCTGAAACGGCGCGCCAGAGATTGAACCAGTTGCTGGACCAGTTGCAGCTGTACTACAAGGACCTGGGCGCGCACTCAGGCAGTGCGACCGACGGCAAGAGCGACTCGGAGAAGGTGCAGTTCCTGGACGGGGACGACAACACAGACTACATGGAGACGACGGAGGAGGAGTCGGCTGACGGGGCCAAGGAGAAGCAGAAGGAGGAGGACAAGACGGGCGCCAAGGACACCATCGGGTCCAAGGACACCACCGGGTCCAAGGAGGGCTCCACGCACTTCCGCATCTCCAAGGAGGGCGGCGAGACGGAAACCACCGAGGAAACCACCGAGGCCACCACGGACAAGACCAAGGACGCGGCCGCGAAGGAGCTCGAGGGCAGACCCAAGGAGGACACGTTCGAGGCCAAGGAGGCCGAGGAGGCCGAAAAGCTCCTCGAGCTGGCGGAGGAGGCGGAGGAAACCAAGAAGGGCAAGCACCTCAAGGAGCCCGAGCCGGAGGACAAGAACGCCGAGGCCAAGAAGAAGGAGGCGGCACAGCTCGCCAAGGACGCACAGGTCGCGGAGGAGAAGAACGAACACAAGGAGGCCGGCGAGGCCATGGGCAAGGACATGGAGTAGTGAATCGAACGTGAATTGGTTTCGTACTAGAAGCCCTTCTTCTTCTGCTTGTCGATGTGGGCCCGCAACACCTTCTGCTTGTCGCGGAGCGACAACTTGGCCTTGCCCTGCACCTGGCGCTTGTGGATCATCATCACAAAGTTCTTCTTGCGCGCCTTCTCGCGGTTCGTCGTCAGGTGCGCCTTGTCGAGCTTGCCCTTGCGCAGCCCGAACTTCTCGCGGTCCTCGCGGCCCTCCCGCGCGTGCGCAATCCGCTCCTCCCGCAACTGCTTGTACTTGGACGGACCCAACAACAGCAGCGCCTCCACCTCGTCCTCGTGCCGCTTGATCCCCATCGCCTTCTCCACCCCCAGCTGCACCCGGAGCTCCTGCAACTTGGCAAAGTCCGCCGGCGTGAGAATGCGCGACCCGAGAAGCTCCTGCGTGGCCGCAGCCTCCTCCTCCGCATCCACCTCCACCCTTTCGCGAACCGCCTTTTCCCGCGCCGCCTTGGCCGCCGCGCGCGCCTGCGCCTTGAGGAGCGGCTTCGGCACCGTCTTCTGCCGCTTGTGCAGACGCTCCTCATCCTCGTCCCCGGACAAGTCGAGGTCCGAGTCCGAGTCCGCCTTGGCCGCGCCCGCATCCTCGTCCTCCGAGTCGCTGACGTTGTACTCCTTGTCGCTCTCCACCGTCACCCACTCGCCCTCAATATCGCTCGCGTCATCCTCCGAGGCCACTTCCCAGTTTGCGTCGTCGTCCTCCCCGCCCTCGTCGCCCTGCTGCTGCTTCCACCGCGCCAACAACTCCAACCCGGGAATGCCTGCGGTCGAGCTGTCCACGCCAAACTGAGGCGCGTTGCGGTCGCCCGCCAGCATCTCCATCAGCGCCACCTTGCCGCGATCCTTGCGCGCCAACATCTCCGGCGCCACCTCGCGGTACAACGAAATCAAACCGCGCGCAGCCATCATCACGCCCTTGGCCTTGGAGCCCTTGTACTCCACCAAGTCCTGGAGAAGCGGCGCCTCGATCGCCAACGGCGCCCGCGTGAGAATCTCGCGGATCGTGTTGAGCCCCGCCGCCGCCACCTCCGTCGCCACGCCGTCCAGCACAAACTCGTCCGCCACCTTGCGCACCACCGGGCTGATGGCCTCGGGCGGCACCAAGTCGTGCGACGCCTGGGCCGCGGCCGCCATGACCTGCGTCACGTCGCGCTGCTTCGGCGTGAGGTACTTGAGAAAGAACAGGTAGAGCCCCAACACCGTCAACTTGTGCGCACCCACAAGCCGCAGCACCAAGTTCATGAACATGATCTTCTGCTCCAAGTCAAAGCGGTTCGCGCTCTTGCCGCTGAGCTGGGTCTCGAACAACAGCTCCGCAAACCCCTGCGGGTCGCGCAACAAGTGGATCGCGGAAAAGTTGAGGTACGTCTGCAGTCCCTTGGGCCCGCCGCTCTGCTTCTTCTTCACCACCTTGGCCGCCGCCTCGAGCTTCTTGCCGCGCTTGGACGACTTTTTGTTGATCAGCATCTTGTGGCGGAGCGCCGCCATGTCCACCTCGTTGTCGCTGTCGCTGTCCTCCTCAAAGTTTGCCTCGCGCTCCTTGTCGGCCCCGAGAAAGAACCGGCACCCGGCCACCGCCACCTTGGCGTCGGGATGCAACACTGCCTGCGTCATGAGCTCGACCGTGCGCAGGTCGTCCCAGATGCCCCGGCGCCACAACTCGCGCGTGAGCTTGGTGGCCCAGAGACCCTGGTTCTCGCCGCGCTGCTCCAACAAGTTGAACAAGAGCGCCTGCGTGCTCCGGTTGAGCCGCTGGTTCTTTGCACCGGTGTTCACCAGCTTGAGCAACGTCACCATCGTCAGGTACACCTGGCGCCGCAACGCCTTGCCATGCTGCAGCACCGCCGCCGCCGCGCTCCCCAGGTACGCCGTCAAGAGCGGGAAAATGGTGCGGATGAGCTCCTCCGCGGTAATCACGTCCTTGTTGCGCAACATGACAAGACACAGAATGATCTTCTCGCGCAACTCGGGCGAGAGGTCGCGGTGGTTCGTCGTGAGAAGCAGCATCAACTCCTGCGGGTACTGCTTCGTCTCCTTAGGATAGCACTGGCACACCGCCAGCACGAACCCGATCAAGTCGCCGAACTCGGCCCCGTCGCTGCCCAGCGGGTTCAGCATGTACAAGTCACGGAGCGACTCGTAGTGCGCATACTGCTGGAGAAACTCCTCGTGGTACAGCTCGGGGTCCCGCTTCACCACGTTCTGGAGGAGGATGATGTTCGTCGGGAGAATCGCCGCTCTTCTCCGCTTCGCCATGGTGGGGAGGTTGGAGCAGAAAAAAAATGCGTAGATGCTGCAGCTGCATGCAGCGCAGATGAGCACGTGGCGCGGCGGCGCCGCTCGGTGGGTCTGGGTGATCATGCCTTGGGGGCGGCGCGCCCGTTTACATTAGTTGCCCCACTTGGGCTGGTCGTTCATCCACAACCACCCCAAGTACTCAAACCACTGCGTCTCCTGGGCGTCAAAGTGCACCACCGTGCCCTCGTTCAACTCGCGGAAAATGTCGTGGTTCACGCGGTCCACCGCGCACCACTGGTAGCCGTTGCACGTCGTGTTGATCTTGCTCCACCCCTTGATCTCAATGTCCACGTTCAACTCGTGGTCCCGCAAGCGGCCCACCTCCAGCACCGGGTCGCGGTCGTGCTGCAAATCCAACCCCCAGAACAGGTCCGTGTTGAACAAGCGGAACAGCGGCGGCGGCACAATCGCCATGTCAAACATGAACGGCTCGCGCCAGATGCGCTTCACCTCCGCCTCCAGCTTGCGAAAGTACAACGGCTCGTCGCGGTCGTTCTTCCAGTCGTGCACCTTGCACTCGCGGAACCCCGAGTTGAACCACGCAAGCCGCGGCCGCACCTTGCCGTACGGGTCCTGCGCGTCCGCCTCGCTCACAAGGTGGCCCGGGTGCGTCGAACACACCTCGATGTTCTTGAACTTGGGGTCGTAGTGCGTCATCTTGGCCGTGAACGGCCGGAGGTCGTCTGGTGTGCGGTGGCCGATCGCACTGGCGCCGTAGTCGCTCCACGCATAGTTCTCGTCGCCCACCGCCAGCAACCCCAACCAGTACAACTCCTTGTCGCCCCACCCCACAATGGCCGTCGCCGGCCAGTTCTGGAGCTGCGTCGCCACAAGAAGCCCCGGCGTGTGCCGTGCCTTGTCAATGAGCACCACGCCCGACTCCATAAAGTGCGTCGCCTGGTGCGCCACCAACCGGTTCGAGAGCGTGTGGCCCGTCGCGCGCGGGATCTCGAACAAAAACTCGTCCACCACGCTCGGGAGAATGCGCATCACCGTGTTGTAGCTCCACGGCCGCATCTTCTCCAGCAACTCGCGGTCGCGGAAGAACAACGTGCCCGTCGTCTTGAACTGCGGCGTCTCGAACCACGCCGCCGGCGCCTCCACCGGCACCGTGTCGTCGTCCATCAACACCACGTTCTGGAACAGCAGAAGCAAGATGGCGTACAACTTGGAGTCCCACAGGCTGAGCAGCGGCCGAAACAGGTGCAGCACGCTGCGCCGCAAGTTGACAAACCACACCTCCTGCGGCGGAAAGTCCGTCTCCAGCGGGTTCGCAAGCTTGTACGCCTGCTGGTAGTACTCGGGGACGGACTCCGGCACGGACACATGGTCCACCCCGAGCTCGGCACGGCTGGAGCGCGCCGCCTTGAGGATGCGGTTGTGGTTGCGCAGCGACATCTCGCTGCTCACGACAATCTCGATCGGCAACGTGTTGCCCACGGCGCGCAACACCTTGAGAAGCCCCACAAGCTCGTCCACAAACTTGTTGCCGCCCAGAATGACAATTCCGCGCCCGTTCGAGTGCTGCTGCATGAACGGAATCATCGGCTCGCCCTTGGTGTACGGGACGACGCGGCGCAGCTTGTCGCCGGTGGGGTTCACAAACTCGGAAATAACGGGCAAGCCCGTGTCCACCACGGTGCCGTCCCAGCGCGTGTACACGGGGAACACCGAGTGGAGCCACGGCAAGACCGAGCGCTCGTATTTGTAGATGCGCGCCAGCGACACGTCCACGTGCTCCTGCGGACCGACCTTCTGGTACTTTTTCCACTGGTCCGCGTTGCGGTGGACGACGGGGTTTATGTGGTGCTCCTGGTTGTACCGGCGCTGCATGGCGATGGTGTTGTTGACAAAGCAGTGGCCGTACATGCGCACGTGGGAGATGGAGGCCACCATCTGCTTCTCGTACCAGTCCACCTTGCGCTTGCTGGAGCGGTACGCGTTGCCCATGTTGATAAAGTCCTGGTACAGGACGTGGCCCAGCTTGCGGTCGTTGATGTCGGCAAACTGCGAGAGCGCAAACAACTTTTCGTTGGCGGTGTTCTCGTACGAGAAGGACTCCGTTAGCAACGGCATGGTAAAGTCCTCGCCGAGCAGGGCAAAGTAGGCGGCGCACTTGGTCTCGAGCGGGAAGGAGAGGAACTCCTCGCCGTACGTGAGAAGCAACGTGTCGTAGAAGGAGTTGGACGTGTGGGGCGCGGCAATGAACGTGCCCTCGATCTGGCTCGCCACACCGATCGCCAGCAGCGTCCACGCAGGCAGAAACGCCACCTTGCGGGCCACCGCCTGGAGAAGAAACAAGCCGGCAAGCGTAAAGACAAGGCGGCGCACGAGGCGCGGAGGCACCGACGCCGTGCGGTGCCACAAGCCCTGCATCTTTTGGGAGACGGCGCTCATCGGCACTCTCGGCAGCAGAGGGGGTTCGGGATCACGGAGCAGCTGCAGAGCGGACGCCGTTGCCACGCAGACCGGAGACGGAAACTTTTGGGAGGAGGCTCCGGTGGACACACGCGACACGGTACGCGCGCGACTCGTCCCGATTCGGGCGCGTTTCCTGCCAGCCGCATTTTGGGTCGCGTCAGCCGCAGGCATCTGAAACGGACGCACAGGGGCCAGGGTGCGGCGCCAGGCGCGGCGGCCGGGTGCCCGTGCCGCCGTCCGCCCCCGCGCCGTGCTGTGTGCCGCCGCCGCCCCACCCGGCTCCCGCCCGGCTCCCACCCGCGCCGCCCGCCGCGCGGCAGGCGCTCGCCTCATGCAGCCCGCGCATGAACGTTGCTTGAACGGCAGCCGGGAATGGCGACTCTGAATCTTCGCGCGCCGATCGTGGGAAAAGCGGGGGGTTGGTGCCACTCGTCTGGGATCCTGCCGCCTCTGTGCATCCACGCCTCACGCCCGCGCCCCCCTTCCTCTCCCCGGCACCCACGTCCCTCTTCCTGCGGCCACCCTCTGTCCGCAATGTCGCTCCCTTGGGACAATCTCCTCGCGGTCGAGCGCCTGCTTTCGGGCTGCTACACCGCCGCGCCCACCGATCTCATGCTCGAGCACCTCACGCGCGTGAGTCCCTTTGTGTGTTCGCTGATTGGGGCAGCGCTCAGCGAGGAGGAGTTCCTGACGCTTGTCCCGCCTGTCGCCTCCAGCGACCCCTGCGAGCGCCACTACTGGATGAGTCTCGTGGCCTCCTTCCTGCTCTGCATCAACACGCTCCCGCTGTACCTGCGACTCATGGTGTACCGTGCCGGCATCCCCACCCACGCGCTCCGCGCGCGCATCTGGGGCGTGCTCACAGGCGCCTGCGACGCGCGTGGCGTCGTCAACGACGTCACCTACACAAAGCTCTACGCGCTGATGTACGACCACGGCGGCCTGGTCGAGCGCCTGCCCCAGTACAAGCAGATCGTGTTGGACGTGCACCGCACCTTCCCTGCCGTGCCCTTCTTCCAGCGCGCAGACACCCAGCGCCAGTTGCTCCGCATCTTGAACGCGTACCTGTTGTACGACATCGAGGTGGGCTACTGCCAGGGCTTGGCGTTCATTGTCGGCTGCTTGTTGTACGGCTACTCCACCGAGCAGGAGGTGGCCGGTTGGGACTGGGATGCGGCGATGGAGTGCCCGGACACACCGCAGTCGCTCGACGACCCGCCGTGCCCCGACCCGCCGTGCCCCGACGCGGCGCTGGCCGACGCGCGGAGCACCGCCTCGTGCGAGTCCAGCGATCCCAACGCCGCCGTCCTGGAGATGGTGTTTGTCCTGTTGTGCAAAACGATGGAGATCAACCACCTGCTCCGCACAATCTTCGATCCCACAATGTCCGGAATCGTGCACTGGTTCGACTCCTTCGCGCAGCGCGTGGCACAGCTCTTGCCGGCCGTCGCGGCGCACTTTGCCGCGCTCGATGTTGACTACCGTGTCTTTCTCTCCCAGTGGTTTCTCCTGTGCTTTGGCATCAGCTGTCCCTTCCCGGTGCTCCTCCGCATCATCGACTTGAGCGTGCTCGAGGGCTTCCACCCCACCATGTTCCGCGCCGGCATGGTATTGCTCAAGGCAAACCAGGACGTGCTCCTTGCGTGCACCAGCGAGGAGCTGGTGTACCGCTTGTTGCTCTCGCTGGACGCCTGGCTGCCGTTGTCCTCCGCCACCTTGATGCACATGATGGAGGACCTCCCGCTGGATGCGTTCCTCCCGCTGCTGCTCAGCAAGCGCAGCGACGTCTGGTTGGTGCCGAACGACCACCAGTTGGCCCACAAGCTGTCCGCACACCTGCTTCTCTCCCCGCGCCCGCCCGCCCGCGACCGCGACGACCGCACATGGACCAACCCCCTCCCGGCCTTCCGGCTTCCCAAGATGAAGATCTGGTAGTCTCTGCTCCCAATGTCACGCCCTCTCCGCTAGCTCTCCTGGAGCGCAAACCCGGCTGCAAGCAACTCCTCGTCCCGCGTGTCCTCGAACGTGCGCATCACAACCACAAGGTACGGCACTGCATACAGCCGCGCGGCCGTCGTGTGGAGCAAGTCCTCCTCCTCCTGCCGCTGCGCGAGCTTGCCGCGTGCCGGAAACACCCACCGCTTCCAGTTGTGTGTCGTGGGGAGCGTGTCGGTCTTGTTGTACTGAGCAAACGGCGGCGGGTGATCCTGGCCAAGCACGCGGCGCTTGGCAAGCTCCACCACCGAGAACAAGCGGCCAAACCCGCCAAGACTGCTCGCCACATACACAACCTCCTGGCTGCCGGGCTGCGCAAGCGTGTCCGCGGCCTGCGCCGCAAGCTCCTGCGCATTGTGCTTGGCCGTCACAAGCGTGGGCGCAAACAGCGGGTGCGCCGCCGCAAGCCGGTCTGTGAGGGCACTCACGACCTCCGCCCGGCCCATGGCTTCTTCCGCAGACGACATGAAGAAAAGGTACACCCGTGCACCCACAGCGGGATGGAGAGGCGGGAAACACGGGCGGGCGGCGGGCACCGCTGTCGGGGGCGTTGTGCAAGGGAGACCGCGCGCGGGGCGTGGGCTACGGGGGCGCAGTCGCCGGTGCGGCAGCACGCCAAGGCGGCACGGCCGGGGCCGCTGTTTGCGGCATTTACGCGGCGCTGGGACAACACACGTGCCCGGCGCACACCCGCAACGCGGCTCCTTATCAGCGCCTACGGAACCGGTTGTTGGGGCGGCCCAACGGACGGGCGGCGGCACATGCTTGGCACCGATTGGGAAAGGGGGCGCGGGGAAGGTGCGCGTGCGTGCGTTTTCGCCGACCCACGTGCATGATTTCGCCGAACGTGCATGAGGCCGGCGGGACACGTGGACAGCCGCCGGCGCGGGCGCCGTGTGGGGGTGGTTTGGGGGTGGGTGGGTGAGTCCCGGGGGCCGGGGATTGCGCGGGGTCGGCGTGTGCCCGACGTCACGGCACCCGCGCTCGCACACCCGTACTTGCACCCGCACTCGCACACCCGCACGCCCGCACATCCTCCCTGTTGCCACCCGGCCAATGCCGGAGACAACGCGCGTTCCTGTTCCCGTTACCCGCCTTGCGACCCCCTAGTGCCCGCCGGCTCCCCGCCTATAAATACCCCCCATAGCCGCCGCTACTGTCCACCACACCCCACCACATCCCACCACATCCCACCACATCCCGCAATGACTGCCGACAGCGCCACCACCTTTGTGAACGTCCAGAGCGACAAGTGCGTGTGGACCGAGGACACCTTGACGACCCTGTTTGCGTACGAGAACGCGGTCGTGCTGACGGAGAACGGGCGGTTTGAGGTGAAGCCCACCACGGAGCAGTACGAGTTCCAGGTCGACCTCAAGGTGCCCAAGACCGGCTTGATGCTCGTCGGTTTGGGCGGCAACAACGGCACCACCATGGTGGCGGCAACCCTCACCAACAAGAAGCAGATCCTGTTCGAGACCAAGGACGGCGTGGTGCGCCCGAACTACTACGGCTCGGTGACGCAGCTGTCGACAATCAAGATCGGCGTGGACGCAACCGGGAACGACGTGTACGCGCCGTTCAACCTGTTGTTGCCGATGGTGAGCCCCAACGACTTGGTGATTGGCGGCTGGGACATTTCCAGCGTCAACTTGAAGGACGCCATGAAGCGTTCCAAGGTGTTGGACGTGGAGTTGCAGCGCCAGTTGGCGGGCGACATGGAGGGCATGGTGCCGTTGCCGCTGGTGTACTACCCCGACTTTATTGCCGCGAACCAGGAGGAGCGCGCCGACAACGTCATCAACAAGGACGCCGCGGGAAAGGTGTTGCAGGACCGCAAGTGGGAGGACGTGGAGCGCATCCGCAAGGACATCCAGGACTTCAAGGCCAAGAACGGGTTGGACAAGGTGATTGTGCTCTGGACCGCCAACACGGAGCGGTACGCCGACGTCCAGGCTGGCGTGAACGACACGGCGGAGAACTTGCTTGCGTCGGTCAAGAGCTCGCACGCCGAGATTGCACCGCTGACGGTGTTTGCCGTGGCGTGCATCCTCGAGAAGGTGCCCTACATCAACGGGTCGCCGCAGAACACGTTCGTGCCCGGTGTGATTGAGTTGGCGGAGCAGCACCAGCTGTTCATTGGCGGCGACGACTTCAAGTCTGGCCAGACCAAGATGAAGCTGGTGTTGGCGCAGTTCTTGGTGGATGCCGGCATCCGCCCGGTGCTGATTGCGCTGTACAACCACTTGGGCAACAACGACGGGTACAACTTGTCGGCGCCGCAGCAGTTCCGGCTGAAGGAAATCTCCAAGGCGCTGGTGGTGGACGACATCATTGCGCTGAACCAGATCTTGTACAACGACAAGAACGGCAAGGACATCGACCACTGCATCGTCATCAAGTACCTCCCGGCGGTGGGCGACTCCAAGGTGGCGATGGACGAGTACTACTCGGAGTTGATGCTCGGCGGCCACAACAAGATCTCCATCCACAACGTGTGCGAGGACCTGTTGTTGGCGACGCCCTTGATCATCGACTTGGTGGTGATGGCCGAGTTCTTCCAGCGCGTGCTGTACAAGAAGCAGGGCGCCGCCGAGAGCAACAACTTCTACTCGGTGCTCCTGTTCTTGCTGTACTGGCTCAAGGCGCCGTTGTCGCGCCCGGGCTTCGAGCCGATCAACGGCTTGAACAAGCAGCGCGTCGGCGTCGAGAACTTGCTCAAGTTGTTGATTGGCTTGCCTGTGAGCAACGAGTTGCGGTTCGAGGAGAGAATGTTGTAGCGCTAGTAATGTCGTGTGTTCCGTTGCCTCGTCACGGTCTCTTCAGTGTAGATCCACCGACGCGAGCTCCGCCCACTCCGCAATGGGGCCCTCGCAGCGCATCACGCGCAAGACGCCGCCCGACCACCCCAAATGGTGCTCCGTCAAGCGGCCCAACTCCTCCACCTCCAACGCGTCCTTGAGCCGGGTCTCCAACGTGCGGAGAAGCGCCTGGTCGAGCGGATACACGTCCAGGTACGCCACCAGCACGTGCGGGTGGAACTCCTCCAACGCCCACTGCAGCGCCGCCTGCTGCGCGCGCGCACCCGCGTCCTCGGGCAGATCGGTCCGCTGCCGCGCCGAGTTGGCGAGCGGAAGCGCCACGTACATTTCGCGGATGATGCGCGCAAGCAGCACCAACTGGGGGGTCTTGGCAACCACAAGGTGCACCTTGTCAAAGTAGCGCTTGCCCACGCCAAACTCCTTGAACGCGACAAAGTGCGGGCGCACGGAGGCGCCGTCGCCAGCCTCGACCCGCTCGCGGGCTAGTGCCTCGTCGCGCTGCTTGCGCAACACGTCAATGGCCACCTGTGCGCCCTGGAGCACCTGCGTGGCCTCGTGCACGCTGTCGACGTGCAACTCGTTGGTGATGGTGATGTGGGGCTCGAACACAGGCGCGTCCGGAAAAAGCAGCTGGAGCGACCGGATGAGCAGCGAGAGCGTGTCGTACACCGGCGTGCCGCGCCGTGGCTCCAACCACAACGCCACGGTCATTGTGGCAACGGTGCAGACGGAGGTTTCGGCGGGGGCGTTGATTCCGGCACGACCGGTGCGGCCGGGACACGACCCTGGCGGAGGCAGGCGGAGACCGGCGGAAGTACGGGGCAGGCGGAGGCGGGACAGGCGGGGGCAGGGCAGGCGGAGGAGCCTGGTAGGACAGGAAAAGCCAGCCCGGCCGGCTATATCTACTGCTGGCCGCCTCTGCCCACCCGCATGTCCTCGAGCGCGCCCCACCCCGACCAGGATGCGCGCCGCCCGCGGCTGCCGCTCTACCCGACACCCCACGCACCGTACGGCCCTCACAGCCGTCTCTATGTCGATGCGGGGGCGTTCCACCAGTATCCCGTCAGCCCCAGCGACCTCAATGGACGCATGAGCGACTTGACCAGCCTCGGCTTTTACCGCAACGCCACGTATGCCTGCCCACCGCCCGAGTGTCTTCCGCCCCCCAAGTCCGTCTCCTGGTGGCGCCGCCGACACCTTGCTGAGCCTTCCATGGGCAGCCCCCCGGACGACGAGATCCCGGTGTACCACGTCCCGCGGCTCCCGCTCAAGCACTGGTGGAACCCGGTGCGGGTGTACCGCCACTACCGCAGCATCCCGCGCGTGCTCTTTCTCCTTGCGCTCCTCTCCCTTGTTCCCCTTCTGATTGCCGGGAGCATTCACCTCGGCAAGGAGGCGATGGGGCGCGAGGGGCCGCGGAAGCGCGAACAGCTTTCGCCCTACACCTATCCCACGCTCCGGGCTATCCGCACGAGTCTTGTGGACCCCGACACCCCCGCAGCGGCGCACACAAAGACCGGGGAGGATGGCCGCCAGCTCCGCCTTGTGTTTTCCGACGAGTTCAATGCCGACGGGCGTCTGTTCTACCCGCACATGGACCAGTTCTGGGAGGCGGTGGACATGCACTACCGGGCCACAGACGACTTGGAGTGGTATCTGCCCGACATGGTGACGACGGTGAACGGGACGTTGCGCATCACGATGGACGCGTTCCCGACGCACGGGTTCCAGTACGTGCTGGCGATGGTGCAGCTGTGGAACAAAATGTGCCTCACCGAGGGCCTTGTGGAGGTGCTGATGCGGCTTCCCGGGAGCGCCAACATGGGGGGGTTGTGGCCGGGCGCGTGGATGTTGGGCAACTTGGCCCGCCCGGGGTACGGTGCCAGCACCGACGGCATGTGGCCGTACAGCTACAACCTGTGCGACGCCGGCATGACACCGGCACAGCTGAGCCTGGACGGGATCCTGGCGCTCCCTGGTCAGCGGCTCACCCTGTGCAACTGTCCCGGGACACACCACCCGAGCCCGGGCAAGGGACGGGGCGCGCCGGAGTTGGACATTTTCGAGGGCAACCGGTGGCGCAACACCCGGTTCGCGACTGGTGCGCAGTCGGTGCAGGTGGCGCCGTTCGACGTGTGGCGGTTGCCGGACTACGAGTTTGTGGCGATTGCCAACAAGAGCCTCACGGTGATGAACCTGTACTTGGGGAGCGCATTCCAGGAGTCGGTGCTGGGGTTGACGACGCTCAGCCCGCGGTGGTTTGAGCAGGTGCTACGCGAGGGCGCGCCAGACCCTCACCGCTATGGCAACACGACGCGTGGGCGCAGCGTGCCCGTGTGGGAGGCCTCGGACGAGCCGCTGCAGTTCCAGACGTATCTGGTGGAGTACGAGCTGCTTGGCGACCCCCTTGACGCGTTTGCGCAGTTCCGGGTGGGCGGGGCGCCGACGGTGCGGATCGAGGGCGGGGCGTTCCACCCCAACGGCAACGTGGGGTGGCGCTACCTACCGCAGGAGCCGATGCTGGTGGTGCTCAACTTGGGGCTTCTGGAGCTGTGGAACTACATCGACTGGGGCGAGTTGCGGTTCCCGGTGCACCTCGATGTCGACTACGTCCGGGTGTACCAGCGGGCGGGGCACACGCTGGTGACGTGCGACCCGCCGCACCACCCAACCACACGGTACATCGAGCGGCACTGGCGGGCGTATTACAACACGAACCTCACGCGGTGGACAGACGCCGGGTACGAGCAGCCCCGCAATCGCCTCACCGGCCGGTGCTAGCTCGGCACCACCGTGCCGCGTGCCCTCCGCGTGCCCTCCGCGTGCCCTCCGCGTGCCCTCCGCGTGCCCTCCGCGTGCCCTCCGCGTGCCCTCCGCGTGCCCTCCGCGTGCCCTCCGCGTGCCATGTGTACGCGCGCGGCGCGTCGTTTGTTTGTGCGCGCGGCGCTGCGTCAGAAAAAAAAAATTCGCAGCTCGCCCCTTCTCTCCCCCCCATACTTGTGGACTTGGGCGCAATGAAGTACGTTGTTGTTTCTGGCGGTGTGATTTCGGGCATCGGCAAGGGTGTTTTGGCGTCGAGCACGGGGCTCTTGTTCAAGACGTTGGGCTACCGCGTGACGTCGATCAAGATCGACCCGTACATGAACATCGACGCCGGGACGATGCTGCCGCTCGAGCACGGCGAGGTGTTTGTGTTGAACGACGGCGGCGAGACGGACTTGGACTTGGGCAACTACGAGCGCTACCTCAACGTCGCGTTGACGCGCGACCACAACATCACGACGGGCAAGATCTACCAGCACGTGATTGAGCGCGAGCGCAAGGGCGACTACCTCGGCAAGACGGTGCAGGTGGTGCCGCACTTGACGAACGCGATCCAGGACTGGATCGAGCGGGTGGCGCGTGTGCCGGTGGACGAGACGGGCGAGGAGCCGCAGGTGTGCATCATCGAGCTCGGCGGCACCGTGGGCGACATTGAGCTGGCGCCGTTCGTGGAGGCGTTGCGCCAGTTCCAGTTCCGCGTGGGCAAGGAGAACTTTGCGTTGGTGCATGTGCTGTTGGTGCCGGTGATCCACGGCGAGCAGAAGACCAAGCCGACGCAGGCGGCGATCAAGGACCTCCGCTCGTTGGGCTTGTCGCCGGACATGATTGCGTGCCGCTGTCTGGAGAAGTTGGACCTCCCGACGATCGAGAAGATTGGCATGTTCTGCCACGTGGGGCCCGAGCAGGTGTTGGCGGTGCACGACGTGAACCTGACGTACCACGTGCCGTTGTTGTTGAAGGAGCACCGCATGATGGACTACTTGCACAAGCGGTTGCAGTTGCTGGATGTGGTGCTTGCGCTGGAGGCGGTCGAGCGCGGAGCCACGTTGTTGCAGCGCTGGAGACGGGTGACGATGAACCACGACCAGCTGTACGAGACGGTCAACATTGCGCTTGTGGGCAAGTACACCGACTTGAAGGACCTGTACCTCCTGGTGATCAAGGCGCTCGAGCACTCGGCGATGCGCGTCAAGAAGCGGTTGAACATCGTGTGGGTCGAGCTGACGGACTTGGAGAAGGACGAGCTCAACGCCGACAAGCCCAAGTACCACAAGGCGTGGCACAGCGTGTGCACTGCGGACGGCATCTTGGTGCCTGGCGGGTTTGGTCTGCGGGGCATCGAGGGCATGGTTGCCGCGGCGAACTGGGCGCGCGAGAACAAGAAGCCGTATCTCGGTGTGTGTCTCGGGTTGCAGGTGGCGGTGATTGAGTTTGTGCGCAACGTGGTGGGCATCGCCGGCTCCACACTGATGGAGTTTGTGCCCGACTACCCCGAGGAGAAGGCGCTGGTGGTGTACATGCCGGACGTCGACCAGGTGAAGCTCGGCGGCACCATGCGCTTGGGCATGAAGGCGACCGTGTTCCAGGAGGGCAGCGAGTGGCTGAAGCTCCGCCAGTTGTACGCGGGTGCGACCGAGGTGTTGGAGCGCCACCGCCACCGCTACGAGGTGAACCCCAAGTTGATCGAGCGCATCGAGGCGGCGGGCCTCAAGTTTGTGGGCAAGGACGAGAAGGGCGAGCGCATGGAGATTGTGGAGTTGCCCGGCCACCCGTACTTTGTCGGTGCGCAGTACCACCCGGAGTACATCCTGAAGGTGTTGGACCCGAGCAAGCCGTTCCTCGGGTTGGTGGCGGCGGCCGCCGGGTGCTTGGAGCAGGTGTTGGCGGACGACATGACCGTCAAGGGCGACTTCTAGACGCCGTAGTACTTGTAACCGTTCCTAGACGCCACGATAATGCATTACTCCCACAGACCCGCCCGCACGCTCCGCGCCGCCTGCCGCGTCCTCCTGCACGCTGCGCCATCGCCGCCGGATGTGATGCACAGCGCGGGGGCATCCGCCCCAGTCCTCGCGCCATGTTCCGCAGCGCGTGCCCACGGAAACACGAGCGGGAGGACGGGGTGCTGTGGCAGGCGGACGGCGAGACGGCGGACGGCGATCTGGCGGGCGGCGGCGTGTTTGCGGCGCACTTTCGCGAGCACTGCGGCGGGCCGCGGGACTCGCCGCCGTCGCAACGGCCGATCCACAAGCGGTTGAGCAAGAAGATGGAGGACTTTTTGCGCAAGCGGCGGCGCCGCGGCGAGCGCGTGCACAGCAGCGGCGACCAGCAGCAGGAGCTCGAGCAGTGGGAGGGCCGCATGTCGCCCAGCGGGTCTGCGGACAGCGTGGGCCGCAGCAGCAGCGACGACGAGGGTGACACGCTCGAGGCGGCGCGCACGTACTCCGTGACACGCGTGCGCAACAACCTGTTTCTCCAGCCGGGTGTGGTGTTTCACTCGCCGGGCGAGCTGCGGCGGCGCGCGGGATGCGCCCCCGACGGCGCCGCGGTGATGATCCACGCGGTGGACTACCGGCTGCACGTGGTTGAGGCGACACTCGTGCTCGGCCGGCTGTTCGGGATCGACGGTTTTTTGGCGCGGATGGTGGACCCCGAGGTGCAGCCGCTGCACGTGGTGGCGCGGCGCCTACGGGGCGAGAGCCGACGCAGCGAGGCGCCGACACATCTCCAGCTCACGGGGCGGATGGTGGACTTTGAGGAGCACGACATCCGCTACAACAACCCGGACAACCCGGTGGTGAATGCGCACCACCCGAACGAGTTTCTCGGCTACATCAACAACCTGCTGTTGTTGGGGGTGGGGGTGACGAAGCAGTTGCTCAAGTGGCACTCGCTCCGGCCGTTCAGCACGCTCGACAGCGTCAAGCACCTCTACGACGTGATGGTGTGCGAGGAGTGCCTCGTGGCGCTCCAGCTGCGATACGTGCTCATCACGTTTGAGCTCAACTACCGCGAGCAGGAGGAGCCGCCCGCGGAGCGGCACTCGGAGAGCGAGCCTGCGGGCCGGCTCGCCCTCTTGGTGCTGGTGGACCGGGCCACCGGGGAGATGGAGATGGTGTGCGGCAACTACGGCTTTGGCATTATGTACCCGGATCTCGATGCCAGCGGCGAGTCGCGGTCGACGGTGCCGCGCGTGATGCGCTTCCGTGGCGCGAACCACTATACCCGAGCCGCCCACGCGATGATGTGAGGGTCTGCTAATGCAAACAAACACGGTCTGTTGCCGGGAGCCGGCGCGGCCACTACCACCAGTAGCCCTTGGCGCGGTCCCGCTTCCTCTCCTCCATCCACGCCTTCTTGCACTCGCGGTACGCGAGAAAGTACTCGCTGCACATGGTCTTGTCGTAGTTGTTGCGGTCGAGGCACTGGAGCAGCATCTGCGCCAGCTCCGCACAGGGGTCGTAGTACTGCAGCGGGAGCTTGATCTGCATCTGGTCCTTGTGTGACTTGTGGGTGGGGTTGTCGGGGTACATGGCAAACAGCTCCGCCGACGACGACAGCGGCGCAAAGTCCACCTTGTTCTTGTCCGTCTCGACAACCGGCGGCTGGGAAGACATGGTGTAGGATTGTGCGAAACATGGTCTATAAAAAAGCCACAGGTGGCTACACCGGCAACTGCTGGACCCCGGCCAAGCGGTCGACCACCGGCGCCACGGCGGGGTGGTTGAGCACGGAGCCGACGTACGGAATCAGCCGGAGGAACTGCACCACCACGGCAAAGAAGTCGCCAAAGAGGCCCAAGATGCCAAAGCACTCGATGAAGAAGCCGAGAAAGGAGTGCTTCATGAGAATGAGCACGATGCCGGTGACAAAGCAGATGGAGCCGCGGCGCTTCAGCGGGCGGTTGAAGAAGATGCCCGCGCGCTGCGGGCCGATGATGAGCACCACGCCGACGACAAAGAGGATGTTGCCGAGCGCGAGAAGCGCCAGGTCGAAAAGAAGCATCACGCCGAGGACAAAAAAGAGCACCCCGACGGCGGTGAAGCCGACGCCAAACTCTGGAGGGTTAGTAGGTCCCGCGCGGGCGCGCCTGCTGCGTACTCTGCCGTTCCGACAACCAGATCATGTGGGTTGCGAGGAGGAGCGCGACGCGTCGCCGGCAAAGGCACCCGTGCACCCGCGCACACCCGTGCACCACACACCCGTGCACCCTCCGCCGCCGGCTGTCTGTTGATTGTCCCTACGTGTGCTTGGCGCCGCGGGCAGCCTCGGTGCGGCGCGCCGTGGCAATGCGGCACTTCTTGATCATTGCGGCCCACTCCTCCTGCGTCAGGTACTTGGCCATGCCCTTGGCCACGTCCAACCAGAGCCCGATCCACGTGCGCAGCCGCAACTCGTTCTCCTGCCGCTGCTGCTCGCGCCGCGCGAGCTCCTGCACCACAAGCTCGTCCCCCTCGTCCATCCCCACCGCCTGCAACGCCGCAAGTCGGTCTTGCGTGATGGCCATGAGCGAGAAGCGCATCTCCGCCGCCGCGTACGCCGCGATGCGCAGCTGGAGCACCTCCGGAAGCTTTGCAAGGAACTCGTCGTCGCTGCGGCACTCGCCGTGCACAATCGGCGCGCGCTTCAACCCGTCCAACTCCACGAGCTTGTCGCCACAGCGGAGAAAGCCCACAAAGTGGAACAACCCGTCGTCGTCGCTGCTGCGCTGCGGCTGCTCGCCGTCGTCGTAGAACGGGTTCGGCAGCAGGAACAGGTTGTGCACGCTGCGAATCAACTCCGAGTTCGTCATGGTCTCGCCCTTCAAGTCGGACGGGAATTGCAGCACAAACTCGCGAAACTCCAGGAGCTCCGGCCCCACGTCGACCGCGTCCGTCTTGTTGAGCAACACGTTGAGTACCGCCTGCGTCGCGCATGCGTTGGGAATGGTCTGGCGGGCAAAGAAAATGCCCTCGTCGTCATCGAACAGCCCCGCCACAGGGGCCGGCAGCCGGTCCAAGTCGGTGTACTTGAAGAGAAACACCACGCCGTACACCTCCAGCTGCAACGCCCGGAGGCTGGCCTCGTCGATGGCGTAGAGATCCTCGAACTGCACCCCGCACACCCCGAGCCGGCGACAGAGCTCGCTGAACACCAGTGCGTCCAGGTCGATCGTGTTCCACCCGTGCGACATGAGAAAGAGTGGGCGATGATGTTGGATGACGTCATTCGGTTGTCACTACGCTCAGACCTGCTTCCCGCCGTACGTGGCGCGCCACTCCGCCACCTTGGCGTCGTCGATCCGCTTGAACAAGTACACGGCCTTGCCGATGCAGTGGCCGGGGCGGATGCTCTGCACGAACTTGTCGGGAATGGCGAGCGGCGCGTCCGTGGTGCGCAACATGGCGTTGATCTGCGCGCTCGTCTCGGGCATGTACGGCGCCACCAACGCCCCCAACACGTTCACCAAGTTGAGCCCCACGCCCACCACCGCGTCCGCCTGCTCCGGGTGGTTTGCAAACAACAGATTGTCCAACTTCAGCTCCTGCAAGAACTGGTTGCCGCGGGACAGCACCGCCATCACGAGCTCCAACCCCCGGCGCTCCTGCACCGCCTCCATCGCCTCAACGTACTGGCCCACCAAGCGCGACACGTCCGCCTCGAACGCGGCGTACAGCGGCAACTTGCTCGGGTCGTACGCAGGCACCACCAGGTTGTACTTGCTGTTGGCAAACTTCACCAAGCGGTTCACGTAGTTGCCCAAGTTGGCCAACAACTCGTTGTTGTTCTTGGACACAAACTCGGCCCACAGGAACTGCAGGTCCGCCAGCTCGGGGCGGATGCTCGCGAGGTAGTAGCGCCACACGCTCGGCGGCACGCCCGTGTCCTGTGCGTTGTTGCCAAACACACCCACGCCACGCAGCTTGGAGAACTTGCCGCCCTCGTACTGCAAGTACTCGGTCGTGCTCAAGTGGTGCAACATGGTCCACTTGTCCTTTGTGCCCAACTGCAGCGCCGGGAACACCACCGTGTGGAACGGCACATTGTCCTTGCCCATGAACTGGAACAACTCCACCTTCTCCGGCTGGTGCCACCACTGCTTCCAGTCCTCCGTGTAGTTGGCCGTGATCAGCACGTAGCCAATGCACGCATCGAACCACACATACAACACCTTCTTGGCAAACTCGCCCCCCATCGGCACCGGCGTGCCCCACACCAAGTCGCGGGTGATGCTCCGCGGGCGCAACCCCTCCTTCAACCACAGCTCCGTGATGGTCTTGGAGTTGCGCAGCCAGTCGCCCTCAGCCAGCGCCTTCTGCACCCACGCCTTCACCTCCGGCTCCAAGTCGTCGAGCTTGAGGAAAATGTGGCGCAGCTGCCGCACCTCCGGCGTCGAGCCGTCGAGCTTGCACCGCGGCTTCACCAACTCAAACGGATTCAACAACGTGCCGCACTTGTCGCACTGGTCGCCACGCGCGTCCTCGTACTGGCACTTGGGGCACTCGCCCTCCACAAAGCGGTCCGCAAGGAACCCGTTGTGCTCCGTGCAGTACAACTGCTCCATCAGCTGCTCCTCGAGAAACTTGTTCTCGAGCAAGCGGAGGAAAATGTCCTGCGAGATCTTGGTCTGCTGCTCCGTCGTCGTGCGCCCAAAGTAGTCGAACCCGATCTGGAACCAGTCGTACACCTGCTTGTGGATGTGGTGGTACTTGGTGCACAACTCGAGCGGCGTCATCTTCTCCTCGAGCGCCTTCGTCTCCGTTGCCGTGCCGTACTCGTCCGTCCCGCACACAAACAAGGCGTTGTGGCCGCGGCCCTTGCAGAAGCGCGCGTAGATGTCGGCGCTCAACACCGACCCGACAATGTTGCCAAGGTGGGGCACGTTGTTCACGTACGGAAGCGCCGACGTGATGAGGATGTTGCGCTCGCCGTCCTTGGGGAGAATCTTGCCCGCCGCGGGCTTCACCAGCGTCGCCGTGTCCACGTTCACGGCGCCGTCGTTCGCGGGCATCGCCCGCGGCGCTGCCGTCCGGAGCAGCGCCACCACGGGGGCAACCGCCGGAAGCGCCGCAAACTCCGCCACCCACGCGCCCCACGCGTGCTCCGGCACGGCCGACACGGCAGAGAAGGCCGCCGCAAACACAATGATCTGTTCCGCAGAAAGCTCGGCGGCCGCGAACGGCGCGGGGCCCGAGAAGACGTCGGCGCCGAGAGCGCCTTTCTTCAACGCCGTGTACCACGCCGTCTCCTCGGTGGCGATGAGAGTGCTGGCGGCAAAGTCCTTGGTCAAGTAGCGCACGATGGCATTCGCTTCGACGAGCACAAAGCCGGTCTTGGCGTCTTCGAGACGCAAGCGCCCGTCCTCGCTGTCAGCAACAGCGGTCTTGGACACGGCCGCGGCGATGGCAGCCTTGATGTGCGCGACGCGCCCGAGCGGCGAGGCGTCGGTGGGGAGGGACAAGACAGCCATGGAAAAAAGTGATGACTCAAGTGCGGAGAAATGACGTGCGTTAGGGGAATGCATGGGGCTAGCGGTCGAAGGCTACGTCTTTGAGCGAGGCGCCGATGGCGTCGACGGGGTCGGGCAGCCGGTGCCGACGGGGCAGCAACACCACGTTGTCAAACAAGCCGGGCGCCTGGCGCAGGACCTGGGCGCGCCACAGTTCGAACAGCGCGCGGGCGTCCGCCAACGACGCGTCGAGCCGCTCCTGGTACGTCTCGACGTCCCTGGTCCAGCTCGCGAGCTGCGCGGCAATATCCCCGGCGCGCAAGGGGTCCTCGTAGTGCGAGGGCACGCCGCCGAGGTCAAAGTCGATGGTGATGGCGCGCGGCGGCTGGAACAGGGGCGAGAGCACAAGCGGGATGCGCCGGAGAAGCGGGTGCGGATCGGGACGGGACATGCGGCGCGGCGTGGTCACGGCTCGCGGAACGGTCGGGAACGAGCAGCGGCCGATTACCGGAGTACTGTTTTCGGCACTTTCATGCGAATCACGTGCGAGCGCCGTTCCGCATCGGGAAGGTTCGCGCGACGGGCGAGCGAATATGGCCCTGGTTGGGCGAAAATGCGCTCGTTTTGCGGGGGGACGGCGGCGGAGACGGTTCTGTAGGGCGCAGGGCACGTGCTGGCCTGGGATTGAGCCGGAGGGAGTTGCTGTGGCGCGACCTGTGGACCCTGGCATCCTGTCACCGGCGGGTCCGCAGCGGACCCGCCGATAAGATAACGCAGACAAAAAGTGATAGACGCCCTGCACAGCGGGCGCGCGGGTATTTAGGTCGCGGTGCTTCCGGTGCTTGGGGTGTGCAACCATGAGTCCCCTCCTGCCCCGGCCGCTGGAACACCTCACCGCCGTCATGTCGACGCGGCGCTCCGCGATCGAGCACGGCGTCATCAACGCCAAGTTTGCCGCGACCGACAACGAGTTGTTGGCCGAGATTGGCTACAAGGCGGAGCTCCTGCGCCAGTTCAGCACGATCCAGATGTTTGGCGTTGCGTTCCTGATCATGGGCTTGCTCCCGTCGATCGTGTCGACGGCCGGCTCCGGCCTTGCGGGCGGCCCGCTGGCGCTCGTGTGGGGCTGGTTGATTGCGTCGTGTTTTATTGTGGTTGTGGGATTGGCCATGGCGGAGTTGGCGAGCGCCATCCCCACCGCCGGTGGCTTGTACTACTGGACGCACTACTACGCGCCGGAGTCCTGCCGCAACTTCTTGAGCTACCTCATTGGCGTTTCGAACACGATGGCGCTCGTTGGTGGCTTGTGCTCGATTGACTACGGCTTTGCGGGAGAGCTTCTCTCCGTGGTGGTCATTGGCAAGGACGGCGACTGGGAAATCACCAACGGCAAGACCTACGGCGTGTTTGCGGC